>JAAIFI010000419.1:0-22977 GCA_011032875.1 Phlebia tremellosa | reverse complement strand
CGTGGAGTTTCTGGCAAGAGACTTACGGAAGCAGCTCTTTATACTCACACCGGAACGATCTTGGCGTCAAAGTGCTCATTTGTCTAGGCTACAGAAGCCGAGTTACGGGACTGTGGCTTGCCGAAGCATGCTTGCCAGACAACATTGGTCTGGTCATGGTAATTCAGGGCACATAACGGGTGTATTACCTGTATACAGTCTTGTTACTGATGCACATTCCGGATACATGAACTAGGTATGAATTTCGAGATGAAAGGAGAAAAAGGGACGGCCTTGCGGATGCCGCCACAACACGCAGTCGACTGCACAAATAGCTGGTCTATTGCAACTTGACGGATTTCAGACTCTTGATCAGAGGCTAGATGTGAAGAATAAGCACTGAACTATCCGAAGAGGTGTTTCAGAACATACATCAAGGTTCGTTTTCCGCGCAGCCTCACAAGTAAGGAGCTTGGTTAACTCGCCAATGGGCTGGCGAAACACTGTATCATGCCCAGGCCTTCTCCTTGTCCATTCAGGAGCGTCCATGCTCGAGTTGTCTCCACTCCATCTGCCGAGCACAAAAGGTTTCTGGACAACGGGAGCGCCTCCCTCAATCGATGGTGTGGCGAGGGTTAGATATAGCTCAAAGACCGCAGGATCCTCAAACCAGCCGTCCTCGTCCACTACCTGGATATCGTGTGTAAGCTTCCAGAAGATCTTTGCGCAGAGTTGACTTACGGGTGGCTTCACTTGAACTCTGACAATACAACGGACTTCGTTCTGACTCAAAGCGCCGTCCGAGTCATCGATGGCGGAACTGTTGGCACAAAGCCAGTTGTCGATAGGCCCCGCAGGTTTCATACGTTCCTTGCGGTACTTCCTGCACATCTCGTCCTCTGTAATACGGCGTGGAGGGAGGGGTTTCTTTTGCCTGGTCTGTCGTGCTGAGGTTCTGGGTTCTTTGGGCATCTTGCGTAAGGGTGGATGTTAACCTTCGTCGAGCTAAAGGGCCTAATAAGTGACTTGGGAGATCTGTAATCTCATCAAGTACCCTCACACGAAAGAGAAAGAGCCTTACTAGCTCGAATTAGATACTCCACTGGATGGTACAGCCTCCCAGGTACAGCACACGCTCTCGTGTATAGACAAAGGCACAAAGGCAATGGGACCAGAACGGAGAGCAATGAAAGTCATCCTCGCCGGAGTCTCGGGTCGAATATCCTGTATGAACATGGCCAGATCTGTGGCATCCACCTGGAATGTGAAATATGAGCACAGCACGTTGCGGAATCCTACTATGCTGAGATCCTGCAGGAACCTTCGTGTGAGCGGTTCTGTGATGGGGATGCAGCGCTTGCCAAGGCCTCGTGCTAATAATATGGCTGCCCATGCTTGAGGAGGACGCATGGGATACATCGTATTGACTGAAAGAGTGCATGCATGCCCGTAAGACACAAACGAGACATGGAACCCATTGTCAAGGCTTACTTGTATTCGTATGAGCACCGCAGTGCACCGCGCCAGGAAAACCATCGCTTTGTGGACCCACAGAGACAAACACTGCCTTTAATGTAGCTTATGCACGTGACGCGGACGAACGGAAATCGGGGTCGCAATTGAATCGGGGGAAATGAGGACGTGAAGTTTGCCATGTGCGTTTGCCTCGTGTATAAGGGCAGGGCGAAAGATGATGGATAGCTCTTGTCCTCCCCCTCCAGTCCAACAAGGCGACACGGGGGCCTCACGGTCCGTATCTGCTCGAGGGAGCTCGACGGAGAGGCTCTGGAAAGTCTCACTGGTTTGACGACTATAACGACCAGGCTGTCCAAGTAACGCCACTGGAAGACCACAAAGTAAGTATATCATTGAAGCATCATTCCCCAACGCCCAAGTATGCCCTGCTCACGTCCATGACTTGGCGTCAAGACCCTCCCCCTTTCCTGTTCTCGCTGTTCCTTCACGATATTCGTAACGTCCTGCATCTACGACCATGGAATTCATTAGGAAGAAACTACGGAAAGGTTTGGACATTCCGTCCACACCTCCGGCCCCAAAGCTAGCCGTTAAACCATTACCCGACATTGAGCATTCCGAGGAGCTGGACATCGTCGTACACCTGAAAGGGGAAAAGGATACGGACGAGGGCTCATTCGAGAGCGATTATCTCCCGTCACCAACGTCGCCGATCTCCCGAAAGCGAACTGACTCATTATCACCATCTCGCAGTCCAACTCCTCAAGGACGTTGTGCTTCGCGGTCGTCGTCTTCATCTTATCCTCACGCGCCAGATATTCTGGCGCCCACGCCACGATGGAAAGTGGGCGAAACGTTGCGCGAGGATGGATGGAGATTGGGCAGCACCCGTCCAGACATCGAGCGGCCCAAGACTGCGAGGCCCACGGGAGAGAAGGACCGGCCCACGTTGCCGAAGACGCGCCGTTTCTCGGAGAGCCGGACACCTCACTCGACGTCCACACCACCAACGTCACCTCTGAGGGAAAAGGCGCGACACTCGCATAGGGTTGCGGTCGAAGAGAAGGACGTACCCAGCGACGCTAAACATCGGCGCCGCGTTTCATCCAATACTTCCAGGCCCCCTACGACGGTCCCTTCGACCGTACGCACCACTGAGCGGTCGCTGACGCCGCAGCCGGGCTCGGGGAAGCCCTTGAAGGGTATTCTGAAGTCAAGTATGTCATACGTCACAACGTTTTCTCGCCAACAATGTGACACGTCACTTACTTCGCTCCTTCGCTCCTGCAGCGCGTAAAATCGACCCATCTGACCCGATTTATCTCCATTGGCAACTGCTCCCGTACGACCCCGCGAGATGCAAGAAGAAGCTCTTCTTCGACATCTCGCAGAGGGTGGCGGCAATCCGTGATTACAGCCGTATGCCGCCGCTTGCACTCGGGAGCTCAGACTTGGATAAGCCCGCCGCGAGCATCACACTGACGCAGATGACGATACAATGCATGGATCTCCCGCACTGGAACATCGTCATCAAGCAGTCATCGGGGATCACCTGCAGGGACGTCTTCCAGGCCATTCACGATTCTTTGAACACCAGACTGACAGACTCGGAGCGCGAGTTGTATGTCACCGAGCAACGCCTCGCCGGAGTGCAGAAGGCGTTTGACAAGAGGTGCAGGGACGCCCCAGAGCTCGATGAGTACGTGCGACGGCGCGGTATGATGCGTGTGGATCTCCTCGAAGGAAAACGAATCTTCATGGGTTTGTGTCGCCTGCCGGACAACGACGACTGTTGGGTGCTATACCTCGGGAATCCTCAGCTTCGAGCATAAGGCTTCGAGGCTTCGAGTTCGTTGATAAACTCAACTCCGCGCTACACCCTTCACGGTTAGTACGCACCTGCACATTGCGGACGCAAGCTCACCTGATGTCGCCTTCCGCAGGACTGGATCCTAATGCCCTATATATTCCTGGTGATATTAATTCGCTGTTCCTTCGTTGTCATTCATAACCCACTCCCTTCAGTCATGACGGTGCCTCTGTACTGTTACCTTACTGTCTTGCACAATATGCGAACATTCCTGTTCTCTTAATCTTGACCATGTACTTCTGGATCCATCGATCACACCCCACGGAGCTCGTGTATATTGTCCTCGCATTCCTTGTACGACTATAACACAGCCCACCTCTCTCCTTGTAGCACTCATTGTATCCCTGTATGTTGCAACATCAATGCCAGAGCAGTATGACAAGTTCGTTATGAACTCCCACCGAGCTAACTTGATTCGCGATGAGAACGCAGAGCATGGTCCAGATGACTGCCGACATCCTGTGGACAAAAATTGAGCCACCGTGGTCAGCGGACTTCACAGGCTTGCATCAGTGCAAGGCCTTTCGGTCTTGTGAACAAAACACTTGATGTAGAAGCGAAAGTTGATACGTTCAGGACTCACTGCCGGCCTTTCGTGGCTGATAAGTGTCCGAAGCACGTTACTGTCTCGTTCAGTATGACACGCCAGGATCATATTCGGGGTATCACAACGCGGAGTACTCATGAGAAGAGCCAACGTGAAATTGGCGATGACTCAATCCCGGTGTGCACTGTAGTAACCAGATTCTCCTTGAGATGACCCACGATCTCACCGCTAGTATATGACGCGTGTGTAAAGAACGTGAGCTACTCGTCCAGCTGGCACCAGAACGACACAAGACTCACCAAACTCGAACGATCTGCTGAGCAGGATCGTCGCTAAGACAAAACGGACTGCGCTGCGCTTGCCAGTGGCACACGTTGTGTGCAAAAATCCAAAGCAAGAGAAACCAGAAATAACCCAGGCCTGCGAGCTAAATCGAAGATGGGCGATGCATAACTTCTTGACAGTTGCGTGCAATAAAAAAAGTTTGTCTGAGAGCGAGGGCACGTATCAAAGAGGGAAGTTCCAAGCTGCAAAGCTTCACGAGTCAGGTTTCCACGAGCCAACAAGTCGCCCCAGAGCAATCAACGCGCAACGCGGGGAGCCATCCAGAGTCCAGGAAGATAGCAAACGTTTATGAAGGCTTTAAGCTTTCCACGTCGTCGTTCAAGTTCAAGCAAGAGTCAAGCTGCAGAAATTCAACAGGATTATTGAGCGCCTTGTACGCGTCACGTGCTTTTAGCGCTAGTTCATCCAGCATGATAATTCAGGGAAACATTCCGCAGAAGGTTGTTGCGTGACGATTGGGCTTGAGTTTTCTTCACTTGGGACATCTTGATATCCCAAGAATTTACAAAGCCGATACAGTATTATGAAGCATCAATTTGACACTGTGCGGATTCTCGCATACCACGCATACCACTATTCGTACGTGAAATAATTTAAACGTGGATTTCGTCACTGCTGACCTTGAGCTTTTTTGACGTGGTGGTCGGAACTTTCAGGTTACGTCCGTAATAATTTTTACTGGCCGACGACCAATGCCGCTCGCGCACAGCGCGCGTTTCGTCGTAAGTAACAGCCGCTATCAGCGGTTATACGGAGGTATGTCTGTTGTGTCAGCCGTTTTATTCCTTTCGTGCTGCTGATCCCCGTGCCGCATAAGAAGTTACGGCAGTGGATGCCACCCGAGCAACTTTACACCAGCCATCGAACGGCTTTCTGTTGGCCCTATCTCCAAGGATGTTAGCTGTGCACGCGGTTTATCATTCATTGGGTCGTCAAGCACAGCCTGGAATTTAATAAAGGTACACTTCCGTGCAATCTGGAACTGTCTCCACTCGCTGATGTCCAGACGGTATCAAGTTCCTTGGTGTAGAACGAAAGCGTATGCCGTACCGCGCTCATACGCCGAGGACAGGTCTTCCAACACGAACACCTGTTTATTAGCGAAAGGATCCCCATCTGGACGTTCATGTAGTGTATAAAAGGCCAGTTATGTCCTACGTCTTGGCATCGGACAGTCCACTGCTCACGATGCACTCTCCTTTCTTATGCTATCTCTCTCCTCTCGCAATCCTCGCAGCCGCAGGTTTTGCCGCTGGGCAGACTCCACTCGTATCGATCGACGTTATCCCAGGCGTTCCCTCATCCGGGCCTAGCATTGCCCAATTCCTATCACAGGCCCACCTTTTTGACGCTCCTAAGGTCAAAGCATTGAACGATACTACCTGGGAATGGTGGTACTTTGATGTGGTTTCGTCCGCTGCCGACACCTCCGCCGTTATCATCTTCTTCACCTCCACTCCGGAGGGGCTGTGGCCGGGGAACTTGGATGTCGGCTCTACCGATTACATGGTCCTCGGCTTGACACTCCCAGATGGAAGTGCTATAGAAGCTGGAGTGGTGGGGCAAGAACTGACGGTCATTACCATCGACAACGGTAGCTCCGGTGTGCTCGATGGTTCCCTGACGGGATGGACCGGCACGCCCGACATGACACAGTATACCCTTCTGATCGATGCGCCAGCCTACGGTGTGAACGGGACTATCTCCTTCCAGTCTGTACGTACATCTGTTTCAAGTCATGTACCAGGCCAGCTGATGGTGACCTTCTGCAGACCGCGCCAGCACATTTCCCATGTGCTCCCGTGACCGCCGCTCCTGGTCAACGACTAAATCTGGGACCCACTGAAATCTTCGGCTGGCTCAACGCCATTCCTGATGCAGACGCTGTCGTTGATCTGACTGTCAATGGTACAAAGGTACAATTCTCAGGTTTGGGATACCATGACAAAGTACGTGCAGGGATCTATTTTTCTCTCCACCTCTTCTCACCGGTTACGTGCTGTCTAGAACTGGGGCTCTCAACCGCTGCACAGTTCAGTGAAGTCTTGGTACTGGGGCCATACTCGTCTTGGCCCTTATTCGTATGTCTGGTTTGACTTTGTTGCACCGGATGGGACGGAGCTTGGTAGCTCCTATTTGTCACGCAACAACGAGGTCATCTCGTCGACGTGTTCTGGGATCACCGTTCGTCCGATAGGCAACGGTACTGTGTTCCCACCGACACCGTCGGCGAGCATGCCGGAAGCCTTCAATATCACCGCTCAGGTCGAGGGCGAAGGTACATTGACCATGCTGGTCACTCACAAGCAAGTGATATCAGAGCAGAACGGAACCCTTTGGCGATGGATAGGAGAGGTTTCTGGTGGATTCGGCAATGGGACAACTTGGCAAGGTGCTGCCTTGTATGAGCAGTTCAACTTTGATGTTTAAATCTTGTTCGTACAAATTTATCACCATTCGTTATACAGGCTCCAAGTTCCAAGGCTTAGACTTTGTATCTACCCAATATCGCAGCCTAAGAGTGGTGTTTTGCCCTCCATCCTACTTCCTTTCCAAATTGAGCTGCGCGTGTTCTGTGTGATCGATCGCCATGGTAGATTTGCAAATCATTCCGTGCAGACGTGCCATTCATTACAGCAGAACGCCTCCTCCCTACCTCCCACATCTTGGACTCCGTCATGTATACTATGTGCTGGCTTGGTTTAACATTGGGTAACATTCACATATCCGCCCAGTATGAATAACAGCGACACTCAAGTTCTCGGTACTGAATTCGGAATTGATCAAAACCATCAGGTTCCTTGATCTCGTCAACCGCCTCGAGCGGATTTGTTCAGGCCTCAGTTCAAGCTTGCTCACTCCTCTCGGATGCATGAATTTGCCTCATCCAAGAGGAAATCCAGGACAACACTGGATACAATTGCATCGCGTCAGCTCGGTAGTATTTCATGACTCTAGGCACACCACCGTCTAGTAAGCTGCCGGTTGTGGGGTTTCGACACGCTCATTGGGTGAAACTGGAGTAACGACTGTTGAAGATGTTTCTCCGTGAGCTTTGACCCATGCACGTTTAATGTCCTATAACACTTCCATCTGGGTCCACCCTACAGGACCGACTAGCGACCAGGAGCCCGCGCACTGCTACCGTACGTCACCATCTCTGACTGTCGGCGGCCGAAATGCTGATGTTGTATTTGTTCTCTCTCCGTCTCTTGTATTGATCTAGCTGCACGCTTGCCCATCAGTCTGGCCATTGTGTACTATATGGCGGTATATATGCCCTTGCTATGCACCTCTCCGGGTCAGAAGGTATGTTGCATCAGCGCTCGGCAGTCCAACGCTCGTCTGTTCGACGATTCATCATATGTTTTAGCCCGCCCAGCTGGCTCACCGATGCCTCATATTCCGAACCCGATATCATGATGCGCATGCTTTCGCCGAGTCTCTTGTACCACTAGGCGTTACTTTTGTAGCGTTCACTCGGCAATGATCACGAGCTCTAGTCAGTCGTGGATTCTATAAAGAAGGCAGAGGTCTCAACCGTTGTCGTCTTCAAGGAGCTGCCTTGTGCCCTTCCAAACGTTCATCATGCGGATGCAGCTTTCACTACTCGTTCCCGTTCTCACAGTCGCCAAGGTACTGGCGAGAGGTGCACCGTCTGTTTCCAAGGAATACATCTCCGGAAACACGACTACGGGACCCAGCACTGTCCAGTTCACGTCCCTCTCCTCAGGGTTCGACGCTCCCAAGGTTCACGAGCTGAATAATACCGCATTCGATTGGTGGTACTTCGACGCAGTCGCTTCTGATCTCAGCGCCAGCGCGGTCATCGTTATTTTCACGGCTCAGCAGTCCGGTCTATGGCCAGATTTGCCTAACCTGGGGACTGCTACATGGGTGTCTGGTTTATTCACATTCCCCAACGCCACGGCAGCCGACATCTTTTTGCCTGCTGAGAGCCTGACGGTGCTCACAGTCGACGATGGGAGCTCGGGCACGCTTGGAGGATTGAATGCAGGATGGGCTGGGACACCGGACATGTCTGCATATGTCTTCTCGGTAGACGAGCCAGATGCAGGCCTTCAGGGATCAATTGCCCTGGCTTCCGTAAGTATTGCTGAGGAGCTGTCCGTACTGCAGCAGGCTCACACATACATCTTGCAGACTGCTCCTGCCCATTTCCCATGTTCTGCAGCCATCGATGTTCCAGGGCAGCCGCTCACTCTCAGCCCTGAGTTCGGATGGGCTAATGCTGTGCCCGACGCCAATGCGAAAGTTGACTTCATCATCAAGGGGTCTAAATTGCAATTCTCTGGTCCAGGATATCATGACAAGGTAATGAGTCGTCCTCGGTAGCCTTTGAGGATCACTGACATCTCGTAATCTGTCCTAGAACTGGGGTTCCAAACCTGTTGATGTCACCATCAAATCTTGGTATTGGGGCCATGCCCGTGTCGGACCTTACTCAATCGTGTGGTTTGACGACATCGCCCCAGATAACTCGGAGCACGTCAGCAGCTACGTATCGCGCGACGGCAAAGTCATCACTGCGGCATGCTCTGGAATCACCGTGCGGCCCACTGGTGTGAACGCGACCTACCCACCGACACCTGAGACTGCCCTCCCCGACGGCTTCCACATCGAGCTTAACGTTGAAGGAGAAGGAGAGCTCACGCTGGAGGTTACAAACACGCGTCTTATCACTAATGAGCCGGGTACTGCTCATCGGTGGATTGGAAGCGTCGCTGGTGGCTTCAATAACAAGTCGACATGGGAAGGGGTAGCTTTGTATGAAGCGTTCACGTTTGATATATAAGTGGTGACCGGAAGTCATCGTGCAAACGAGTATTTATACCGAATTTTTAATTCAACGCTCCCCTGGTCTATCCACTGGATAGCAAGCTATGAACGAGACGGCCAGAACTTAAACGTGCGCTCAGAGCTGTAAAGGAAACACCGTGTTTGTCGGAGAGTGCTTGGACTTCTTTTCGGTAGCAACTCTAGTCGCTCATGAGTTCTGTGTAGCATCTCTTTACTCAGAGTAATGAATGCCGCGGAGGATTGTGTATTCACCGATGAGAGCGTGGCGCGCACAGTTTTGAGCAAAGTCTTCGATACGGGACCTTGAGATGGCCATGAGAGGTAAAAATAATTAGAGACACAATAGTCTACTCCATACACTATCCAATACATAGCAGTCCGTAACGACATAATCTATATCCTGCACTTGAGTTCTGCCCCAACCATTGCGATCGTGGCTCCCAAGCACCATCCTAGCTCAGTACCGTCGATCTTCTTGCCAATCTCTACTTCCCTATCGCTACCAAATTCATAACCAAGCCTCAGTAAAGCGTGCATAAAGGTCATGTCGAGGCACCACTCTGGTCGGTCCTCCAGCTCGAACATGAGGGCGTCGTCGAAGCCCCAGTGGTCCTTCCACGAGGACTTCCCACGGCAGAGCTGATCGGCGAGGGTCGCCAAAGTGGAGACTTTGATCGGAGAGGCAGAGGGGGAATCGGCTAGCAGTGGCTGGATGCGGTCGTAGAAGTAAGAGAGTAGGAGGATCTTGCCATTCGGGAATGTGTCGAGCAATGACGGCTGGTATACACCGTTAAACGAGCAAGGTTTCACCTCACAGATTCTATAACACGGGTTAGCACCGTATATATAGAGGTCGACGTGGAACTACTTACGCGTCCTTTGCCATTACAAGCTCCACTACGCGGTTGCACCCTTCAAACGAACCGACATCGGCGCCGACCATCGTGACGTTCGTTTTCACTTGTGTCCTCTCATCCTCTACTTCGACAATCCTTTTCGTACCCTGCGCGAGACACGGGTTGGCTACGCTGCCGTCCTCGCCGTTCCTGTGCTGGACCGAGGTCATGAACTCCACCAGCTGATGCACGCTCTTCCGTGCACGCATCAATCCGTATCCGAGGTACGAATGCTGGTACAGCACATGCGTCTTTCCACCGAACTTGAGCTCATACTTGTGCTCGCCCTCCTCGAGGGTGCTGTCTGGCCGTGTTGAATCGAACACCGGCTCGAAGACGATCTGCGTGGACGCTCCGCCGAGATCAAGCGCGGCGTACGTGGGCGTGTTCGCTGGCGTGTCAGCGCGGATGGTGTTCAAGAGGTAGTTCGCGGTGATCCACGCGAACACACCCTCATCCTTGCCGTCCATGATCACCACGCCCTCGTCGTCCTGGAGGCTGAATGGGTACTTCTCGTGCAGGCGGTGCCGGACCGCCTCCAGAATCGCCGAGCTGTCTTCCTGGCCAAGTAGTCGGAGCCCTGCCGTAGCCTTGACGGCGACGGGCGTGCACTTCTGCAGCTGCTCAGGAACGATGGAGACTGCTTTGTCGAGGAGCACGTCTAAGCTCTGCGCAGCTTCCAGTGGGCGGCTGGCGTACGACGACAGCCCCGGATTCGTTTGCGCGAACACCTCGTACTCGTACTCAGCGGACTGCCCGCAGTTGTTGAACTTGTAGATGTGTATCCTTGAACCGGTCGAGCCTGCGTCGATCATGAGCGCCCATTGTACGAGGGGCAACGACGCCTTCGACGGTGCTGTGCAGTGAACAGTTTTGCTGAGGTCGGGGTCGGTCTCTGGTGAGGTTGGTCGGTCCTTTGAAGGGGTGTGAGGTGTCAGAATATCGTCATCATCGTGTGGTGGGTCAATGGTAGGGTGTGGGTGTGCGGTAGGTATCAGAGGTGGTGACTTCACCTCATCCTCTGTATTGCCGTACGGCGGGTTTGATAATGCTGTTCCCGACGTGCTTCAGTATGTGCAAGCATTGTTAAAGACCCATAGTCGTAATGAGAAACTCACAAGGTTTGAACTTGTCGGGGATGATATCGGCCCTGCGCGGTCCAAATACCCACACCAGCCCAATGAGCACGACGGCCCCCACTGCAAACTTCTTCCACCCAAACCTGCGTGCACCATTGGTACGACTGGGACCCATCCCACCTTCAAGTCGCTCGTAGTTGCTGCTCCTCGGCGTGAATGACATTTTCGCCGTTTTTCTGGTAACAGGTCTCGACCCCGCAGCGCCGTTGCTCTGGACTGAAGTAGAGTGCGCGGTCTCCGTCGGCGACGATGGTCGTACCACTGGGCGAGAAGAAGAAGGTGAAGAGGAAAACCTGACTAGAGATGATGACGGTTGGGAAGAGGCGATTTCGCTACTTCGCATGCGCGACGGTCAATGTCTACCACATGACATATCATGTCACAACTTTATATGTGAAGCTCGAAGTTATTACAGCCACGTCAGGTTTATCACACGTTCACACCGAAGAATTCATGTAGAAGAGCGCTTTTGCGCCTTGATTGAGTCGTTGCTACATACAACATATGTTGACGTAAAGAATGCATGAGACATTGAGAAAGGGATAGCATCGTGTCAACTGCACGAGCGAAAGAACATTACCGGTTGACGATCGCAAACAAAATGGTACTAGTAAAAGCTACCAGGGGATGGGGGATACGACGATACTCCTCGCAAGTGGATGGGGAATGGTGATGAAGAAAGCAAAGTAAACGGAGTACCGAAGGCCGCCTAAACTGAACAGCGGCAAGTCTTAGAGATCACTAGAAAGAATGCAATAAAGAAGAGTCCTTTGACAGGAAAGTCGTGAGGGTAACATGCGACGACGACGGGGATGCAAGGAAGAGAATAGCTTAGATGGCGGGGACTTCGTGACCATGGCTCTCGAGCAGAGCCTTGTAGAACATCGCCTTTGTCCGCCACTGATCTTTCTCCTCCTTCTCCTTCTCAACGGACGCCTCTAGCTCGCGCTGATACTCCAACTTCCGCTTCCTGCTTCTACGCGCCGCCAGCGTGTTCTGCCGCCGCTTGGCCTCGATAGCATCGAGGTCGACATCAAGCCCATCTTCACCCTCGTCCTCCTCGTCGAAGGCCGACGAGCGAGACCGTTTCTTCTTCGCGAATACCGCAGGGATTTCCTTACGCGACGTCGAAGAAGGCGTGACATACTTGCGGGGTTGAATGGGCGCGTCGAACGGAACCAACGCTTCGGGTGTGAGGTTCTTCCGCGTTCCCGTCGGCTGGTTCTTGCGACGAGATAGCTGTTGTGACGGAGAGAGCTCGGGGGTGTCGACGGGTGGCACTCTAGGAGAGGCATGGATAGATGATGGGTCAAGAGACGGAGTTTCGGGCGAGGGCATCGTGTACAAGCCATCAAAGAGTGGATGTTGAACAGGGAGACCTTGAGGAGACGTCTTTATGGGGTCGAGCGTACGGCCGTAGCTGATCGCGTCGGCGAACAGAGGCATTCCGCTGAAGCCAAAGTCATCGGTGTCAACGATAGCGGGACTGGTGAGGATGTCAGCCGACATGTTGTCGCCTGACTCGAGGGCGGGGGTAGTGAGCATGTCCTCCCAAGGCGACTCATCCATGGGCGACGTCAAGAACTCGCTTCCGAAGTCGCCATTGAAGTCCCGGAACTCCGGGGAGGCTGTTATAAGAGTATTCGAGTCAGAACGAGTCATCCAGAAAACAAGCGAATTCGAGTCACCTTGCAAGACCTCGATGAGTGCCTGTACTGCTGCAGCATCGTTGGTACTAGCAGAGTCCATGGCAGCGTTCGTAACCGCAGGGGATTGTTCCTCGGTCTTTTGAGACAACATACTTAGATAGTTAGAACAGAGACTGTCGAAGTCGTGATTAGGGGGCGCGGAAGATGAGCTACTTGTTGAAGCGTTTTCTGGTTGATATCGAGTTGTTCGGGGCACAGGGGGAAGAGACTGAGGGATGCCATGATGAGCAGCTAAAGCCGAAGTGGTAGTAAATACCGGGTGGGACGGGGTCCAACGAGGTGAAGAATTTATCGAGGCATAGATATGTGAGGGGGTGCTCGAGAGCGACTGTTGATGCGGAGGGCGCGAGAAACCATGTTGGCCAGCGGTATCCGAGATGTCGTTAGATAACGACGGATTTAGTAGAGGGACGCAAACATCTTGAGGATGTTGTGTTTGTTGAATGTACTGAGGCCGGGAAAACAAGTTGGCGACTTGTTGGGTGTTAAGGTGGGAACTCGAAGGCTGCAACGCGGGCGGCCTGAGATGTCTGGGAGATGGCGGCGAGATTAGCGTCGAGTTCATATTGACATCAACGTGAGTGTCCGCCCGTGACTCGTGCGTGCTATACGACTGCGAGAAACTCTGGTATGCTGGCAGAATCGGAGTCCTGACTTCAGCTTTGACATGCAGAGCGTCCGGGAGGGGACTTGGTGCGAGACACCTTGCCTGACTCGAGGATGCAATCGCCGTCGACTCATGGTACCGCGGGCGCATCCCGACGGACATTGTAAGAGAAAAAAGATACTTGTGCGGAGGTTCCGAAGCACGACAACGGGTATACTTTGCGCAAAACGCAACAGACTATGGCGGACACTTTATGTAGAGAATGAATCACTCACTACTTGTCCTGCGGACTGCGGCAGTTCTTGAACAAGATACGTGGTCTTGCTCAAGTGTGGTGGCTGTTGGAAAAGGGAGGGGTGGACGAGGACGGAACGTTCCTGACTCGTCCAAGTTTTATCAGCCCGTTACACCGCAATTCAGACTCAGAGACGCCATGGCCCAGCCATTCGGAGGCGCACGATAGCGCTTTCCCACTCGCTCCGGATAAGGAACGGCACAGGCAAGCGACAATAACGACGTTTAAATTGCGAAATACAGCCTCTGCGGCCGACACAGCCCCGAGAAAAACTCTGCGAGACGGTGCGAGGCAGCGAGAGGTAGCTGAAGTCGTCCGCTAGACTCTCAAGCTGCGACGCAAGCAAAAGCCCCAGTCCTCCAACTCCTATTTCCTGGGAGATATGCAAAACAAATCTCGAGAAAAAGACACGAGTCCGCAAATGGCACCCAGACGCGCTGAGTCACTCTAGACCCAAGCGCCGGCGGCACCGCGACACGAGTCACGCGGTCCTGCCATATATGGGCATATCTGCTGACAAAGCCACCGACTTGGGTGCTTGCGAGCGCGCCTCCGAGTCGCGTCGGACACCTCCACCCGCCTCTCAGCGCTACCCCCGGCAATGTCCCGCAGGCGATGCAGATAAGGACCACTCACCGCCTACGCCCACGTCCAACCGACGTGGTAGGAACGTCGCTGCACAACGCAGACCCGTCTGGAGAGGTTCTGCTGTCGCAAGCGTAGCAACCCATGCCGCTTGGATCACTGCACATGCCCAATAATAGTCCGACATGGGACCTGTTATCCGCCGGCACGGTCGTTTCGGTGGGGCCCCGCGTTGCCCTTCAGGCACCTGGGGCAGAGGGCACCGGTGGTCGTTGGCCAGATCTGATACCGTAGTTGAATGCGATGGCGAGAGTTCATCTTGACAAACAACGTTCGACCATCTCTGGATCTAGCGACGCGTGTTGCAGCCAGTAGCATCGCGGGCGGTCCGCAGCTTCGCCATGAATGCGCGTTACGCGCTCGCAGCATCTGCATGCTGACGCGTCCGTGGCGGCCTCTGCGCAGAGCTCGCCACGCGAACGGCAAAGCTCGTAGATGCTGCGAGAACGTCCTTTCGGCCTCCCGCCCAGCTTGGATGTCTGGGGTCGCCTGCGGACAAGTGAGCTAGATAGCAGCTTCGCGTAGCACGCACCACATACGTCCTGCGGTCACACACCGCACAGCCGCAGCACACTGTCCATCATCGTGCGCGTCTCCTCGCCAAGTGTGCAATCATTGCCCGTCTTCCAATCGTCTTTCTCGTCTCCGAGTCTGGCAGTCGCCCAGCTGACCAACCGTTGGGAAGCCTGAGGAAGCGCACCCTCGACAACGCCACCGGAGCGCGTGCGCGATCCGCTGATGCAGGAGAATGTCTTTGATCAGCTTGAGCCATGAGCCACAAGATACGATTGCCAATCCGTGATCCTATTGCGCTCCCTGCCAATCGCGACCAGGCAACCTTGACCGGGCACAGAAGCGGGGGTGCGCTTGCCGGACCATGCACCCAATAGTCGTCCGCAAGCATACGTATGGTGGGAGAACTGTGGGAGGCTAGACCAGACCGTGGAAGAACGGGGATGACGGAGGGGCGCCAAAGTCAATGCATACAAGCGTTAGGCGAGTGCCAGATCTTCCCGAGACGACAGTTCGATGCCTTCTTGCACACGAGGATGACCAAAGAGCGGGAGAAGGAAGCTACGTCTTATCGAACATACTCTTCTTCTCTGCAAAGCGACATGTGCATTGAGGTCGACTGGAGTCAGTAGGGGCGCCCACCGGCGCAGACAGGAATTGAACTGGGAATATCCTACATTCCGAGTATTGAAGATGGCCGGGCCGAGCGACGGATGATGAAGCATACCCGTGAAATCATCGAGTAAGAACGGCGGAGGGACACGCACCCCGTTTCTGCTGAGCAAGGAATAATTGCGGTGAGCCGTCCTAGGAAGAATACGGACCGAGGAGCTACGATGCAGAAGATATGCGTCAGAAGTTGGCGGTGCATGCGACGCGGACGGATCGAGTGATACAATGTACGCGTAACACTGATGGTCAACGATGCTGTGCTTGCAAGTACTGGTCATAGCAGGAAGTAGCCAGGAACGACCTCGTTTGTAAGTTTCATCGCGGTCGTCCCTACATCCCGAGAGCGAGCTTGAGTTGGAAGGTGGATTTGGCGGCCAAGGAAACGATATAAGGAGAGGCGGTGGCATCTTGCGTGCTGCGTGGGTGGGGATGTAGGCCTCAGGAACAGCAATAGGCCGGAATGGAACTCGTATCCACAGAAGGTAGGTAATACAAAGCGGTGAGCTACTGCCTGGTGTACTTGGACAGCAAATAGGCATCTTGGGGCGTAGACGGTGAACCTCAAAGCTGGGTATGCATTTCGCGTATAGCCTCCACTCGCACCGACCGGCTTGCGAATGCCTCCTCGACGCTTCCTCGACTTTCGTACAGCATGTCAGAGCCAAACGCACTGCGCAACGACAGTGCCCTCGAGGAAGATGTCGGTAGTAGACCACGATGTCGAACGCGTTGGCTAGCGGACAGCATTATGCGCTGCGAAGCGGATACTGCAATCGCTGAGATAAATTTAAGCACATAGCATGACAATGCACTATGATTCCTCAGGGTTGTTTCAGAGCAAGCTTCACAGGTAGGACATTTTCACTTACGGCTATCCCTTCATAAGTGATGAATATATGCGTGTTGCTGAATACAATATGATGGTGACAAGATATCGAGTGGAACCTAATACACTTGTATTACGCGATGAGAGACACGTCGACGCGTTCTTGTGCCGTGAGAGGTGCTGATAAAGTTTAGACACGGTTCGCGAATGCCAGATGTTGGTCGCTCACCAGTATATGATGGATTATTCCGACTAAAGCCCCGAATAAACATCTCCAGATACGTGACAAAAACAAGTATCCAGCGTCGTTCGCATTGCTGTCGTCCCGATTCTGCGAGCGTTATGCGCGATAACTTTTCGTAGTCGTTAGTCGCAACAGGAGAGAGTAGGTCGAACGCGCCGCCAGCAGCACCTGACCGCGTTGGGTTATGTAAGCACCTCTCACGCGATCGATGTGGCGGGAAAAAAGGAGCGCGGCGAGAAAACGAAAAGTGCGTCGACGACGAGAGGAAGAAAGACGAGAAAGAGAGAGAAAGAGAGAAAGAGCAGGGGCACAGGGGTACGGAGAGAAAGCGACCAAAAAGCAGAGGCGTGTTGGGGGCGTGGGGGTGTTTTATATCTTTTGTCGAGTCACGAAGGAACGGACGCGGAGAGGTTCCTTCTTCGGGTGACCGGATCAGAATATTCGGAACCGCCGCGTGGCACTTTCCGGTCGTCGTCCAGCCCCGAGTCCAGCTGCGACTGGGGAGCGAGCAAGATATTATCCTCAACAATGAACACGTTTATAGCATTGCAGTTGCGTTCTCAAAGCAGTAATGTACCCCATCATATACATAAGAATAACAACAGAAGAAATCCAGACTATCCAAGACTAAAACTAAAACTAGAGATCTGCACGACCGAACATATCGTACATCTTGACTCGCCGTAGCATACCCGAACCCCATTGCGTGATATCACAGAATAACATAAGAGAGCCTATGCTACTGCTTAGGCAGCGATGGCACTGGCGGTACCGACGACGGTGGCGTGAAGAAACCACTCGCGGACACGCCCATGGCCTCTACCGCGGACCCGGAGCCCTTCCTCGAGGTCCCACGTCCAATCGCGATGGATCCTCGCCGCGCAGTACCGAGCGGTCCACCCTTCTCGATACTGATCGTGGACTTCGCCCTGCCGGAGGGGAAGCCGTTGCCGCTGCCACTCACGCCGAAGACCGCGCCTGTCGTGTGCACAGAGCGTGCGGCACCGACTGCGGCGTCCAGGTCGCGTGACTCCCTCGATTTTGTGTTGCGGTGGCGAGGGCGGTATTTCGTGGTACTGGGGCCTGCTCCGGGCGCCCACGCGCTGGGTGGCGACGCCGCTGTTGAACCGTTAGCGGCACCGGAGCGAGACCCGCTCGCGTTAGGACCGATAGGCATCACCAGCATTGCGTCGTCGATGTCCTCATCGTCGTCCACCAGGCTGTCGCGGTTGCTCGATGAGTGGTGGAATGACGGTGACGGTGAACGCGAGGCAGAAGCAGAAGCGGGCTGAGCGGATGGGGAGGGTATTGGCCGTGCCTCTGTGCGATCGGGGACTTCGTCGAAGATCTCGAAGTAACGTTGTATGCACAGCACGACAACGTTGCCAAGGGTGTTCGCTCCTGAACGCACGGTGGAAGCGAGAGGATGGGGATTTGTTGTAGCCGACCGGCCGTTGGGGCTCATGGACGGACCGTTGGTGACTGTGCTCATCTTGAAGTCCATGCTGATGTTGTTACTCCTGACGAGGGTGGGAGTCAAGCAGATTGCAAGATTGTGTGCGTCCATGAGATTTGCACTCGATCGCAGCGATACATCATGCAAAAGTTCTAGCAAAGTTGTGACAAATGTTATCAGAGAAGTTATAGAAGAGATGGAGCCACTCACGGAAGACGTGGGTCAGTAGAATATATGCGCAGTGTGGGAGCTCGGGAAGGATACTTTCACGAATGTATATGATGCTCGACATGTCGGACGCATCGTTTGACAGTTGCGGACAGCGTTCGATCAGCGGATACATCTTCTCCGGAAACAGAGGCTCCGGGAGTGCATGAAGATATTTCTTCAACAGTACGGCAGCCATATGCACGTTGCCGTGTGACTCCAATGATACAACATGCCCTGGATGATGTGCAGTATCAGTCGCTGCAACAGCCAGACGTTGACGAAATGACAAACCTCGATTGTATGCCTGGATCAACTGATTGAGTGCGCTATTGCTCGGATTCCGTCTGAATAGGCCTTCCTCTTCCAACCCTGTACGAGGATTAGCGCTGCCAAAAACCCTTGAAGCGACTAGAGCATTACCGTTCAGCCGCATGTACTGGATCGTGTCTCTAACGACCCGGGGTACGCCACCCTTCTCTCCATCATATCCCATGAGTTCCTCGAGAGGCACACCGAACATATCCGCGCGGTGTGGCACGGGCAGAACGATTTCTTGCTCGTGTTTGAGGTTCTCCCTGCGTGGTTGAGATGAACCTCAGGGTTGGCAAAGGACAGAAATCAAGAAGCCACTTACTTGTAAACCTCCGACGGGATGTCGATCTGTGTGATTGGCACCTGTGATGCCAGTTCCGACAAGGTGTTGGTGTATGTGACCTTTCGGAAGAACTTTGGGCTGTGAACGTGGATTAGGGCCTACGCCAGTGAGAGTTGCGAAGTTGGTTCAAACCTGATGATCGCGCCAGCAAGTGAAAACAACACTTTGAAACACATCTTGTTGAATATATAATAAAGGAAGGGGTAGAGAGCGAGACTGACTCTTGGTGAAGAAATTGGAGTGTACAATAACCTAAAATTACAGGTGAGTGGAGGGTGGTAAGGAGAGAGAGAGAGAGAGAGAGAGAGAGAGAGAGAGAGAGAGAGAGAGAGAGAGAGAGAGAGAGAGAGAGAGAGAGAGAGAGAGAAGACGCGAAAATGAGCTCCTTATGAGGGGCGCCAGCGGCAAGTTCATTTGGCCACATATCAACAACATAAACATACCAGGCGCTTCAGATTTTTGCGGTATTTCCTGCTTAGGCTGCGGTAAGCCTTCCATACCCAATTCCAGCCGGGCGTGTGCCGCGAACCAGCGGCAAAAAATACAACGGTGTAGTCGGATTCGACTAAACGAGACTGAATCAGCTCCAGCTCGAGTGGCAATATGGACAATGGCAGCGTTACCGTATAAATCGAGATACGACAGTATACGACTGTGCGAAAGTCAACCATAATACGGGCGGGAATCCACTCGCAGCCCGCACCTCAGAAGCAGGTCATAGGAGACCTCTTTAGGGTCCGGTAGGGCAGACGCGTTCATGATCAGCCTAAGGAAACCAATCTAGTCAGAACAGCACACAGAGGCGCACAAAGGGCTCTCTGAAAAACATACATTGGTCGTGTTCTGTATACTTGGCTCGTTCGTGAGAGTGCAGGAATGCATCGGGTGACATACTGACTCGTAATCGACACCTGCCTGGAAAACCACTCGGCTCATCACTTCTTGTATCCTATCCAGCCCTAGTACTTCATTAAATCCATCTTCGGTGCCGCGTCTGCTTGAGAACGGCCGCCACTTCATCGAAGGGGAGCTTGGACTTGCGAATTGCTCGCCTGGTGTCCTCGTAGAGCTTGAAGCATTGATATTGAGCGCAGATAGCCGCTGCTTCAAAGTGAGAGGGGTAGGCATGGAATGAATTCCAACGCGTATGTTACTGTGAAGAGGCTGGTCGAATAATGGCAGAGGTCCGCAGCTCAAAATCCAGAGTGTCAGTGAAGGTCGCGGACAACGTGCACGCTGACAGCACACCACAACGCGACCACTCTTGCAAGCGCAGAACTTCGATCACGCTTCAATCAACACTTTATTTCCAGAGACATAACTTCGATGTACTACCCAACGGATTAACTGCCAAATTCCAATTCCATGTTTCTTGGGTTCATATGCATCCATTGCAAGGTCGATCGCAGGTAATATCGCATGCAGTGAGTCGTAATATTCGAAAATTCATTTCGCAGGCGCCTCGACATATGATCTAATTGGTATGATGGAAGGAAGCGTCACTACGCACTGCCCCGGTGCCTGCACCGACGTATGACAGTGACGACAACCAGCCGCTAGCGTTTGCGAGATGAACGATACCGACGACGACCACAGCATATGCAATAAGCTACGAGATAACATCGCAAGACTGGCGAACGTACATCATTGGGACTCTCGCCGGTCATTTGATGAGTCTGGCGCATCCAAATCAACACAGACATGGTCATTGGGTCCATTACCTACGGAACTAGTCATCTTGATCCTGTTACAAGCAGAGCCTGTGGATGTAGTGAGATGCCGATCTGTGAGTTGCTATGATGAGGACCACCCATCTCCAACTTCGCTTATCCATACGACTAGTTATGCAGAAACTTCCTGGAGATCATTGACACGTCGCCAGAGGTCCAATGCCACATAGAACTTGGTGTTGCGGGCGTAAGTCTGAACAGACATTACTACCACTCCTCAAGCACTCAGCACCTTCGTGCTTTGGAAGACCTGCAGTCTCATCGCAAGGAGCCACACCTCACAATACGGCCTGAACCGTTACCTTCAGAACGACCACTCGGGGTCCGCTATGGCAATCTCTTCCTTCAGCCTCTAAGAAGTGCCCAGTCTCGCGACCTACGCAAGGCCGATACGCTACGCTGTTACTCACTTGTCTTCGACCCGAGTCCCGGCGATGACAATCCTAGAGGCCGAGTAAATAAACTTTGGGATCAGTCATTTGACTGGGGTTTTGATTGCTGGATTGCAGAGCCTAGCTCGGAAGTTCTTGTTCTATTCGAAGAGTTTTCTCACAGGTAACACTGCGTCTCGGAAGTTTAAATTATCGACTACCTTCTGACACATCATCGATATCGCAGCGTACGAGTATACTCATTATCTGAGTCGGGAGCGTCCCTCTCTCGCACTATCCAAGTACCCCGGATCCCTCGGGAGCTAAAATACAGCAAGAAGCTGGACGCAGAGCTAGAGCTCAACGGCGAAGTTGTTGGACTCGCTCAGTACGAGTATACTGCTCCGGGTGGCAGTTTCCGATCTCCGATTCCACAGAATGGCCATCTACAGGTCACTTTGCTAAACTGGAAGACGGGCAGAATCATTGCCGTAAGTGGCTACTCTACGCATATATGACAGAAGCTCATTGAAGGTGTGTTATCCAGCGTTTACTAAGCCCATGCAATCAATCGCGGCGATTGGTCTCGTTGAGGACGTTCTCACTCCTTTCTCCCTCCTGTTTTTTGCTCGGTGTAGCAGATGACGTGTGTATGGCGCTGGAAGTGCACGCCGTTCCTTCTAATGCTACCGCAACATCAGGAGGAAACGACATCGCAGAACCTGTGCATGCTGCTACCTTCGCCTTCCCACTATGGAAAAGTGGGTGCTGGGTTGACAGGCAATCTAAGGTCATGCGTACTATGCGTATCACACCCAAGCAAGACGGACCTGAGGTTTTGCCTTTCACGTCGTCTCAAGACACATCAATGTTATATATCGAGGCTCTCGTCTTCCGCTCCTCCTCAAGGGCTGGCGTGCATATACTGCCACACAATTTCTCCCCTCAGAATGTGTCCTCCCTCTGTCTAGCAGTTCGCTCGTCTCCATTTACTCAAGCAGCAGAAACATGCAAAAGTGGAAAGACCAGTGTATCCTTCTATCCTTGGTTGGCTTGGGGTCCAAAATCAACTCGATGTTTCGACACAACCACATCTAGACCCACGGCTTATCACAGTTCTCGTTTCTTTCTGGAAGACAAGAGCCCCTTCAGCTCCGGAGATTACATGCTCGATTTCAACTTCCTCGACGTAGGCCGAGATCTCTCTCGTGCTAGCCGACAATACTTCAATCTGAAGCATCAACCGACGATAATCAAGAAGGGTGATGTATTCACTGCAGATATTGTCACGTCTCTGCCCTACCGTCAGACCAGGCTCCTGTGGCCGGATGAGACTTTTCGTCGTAGATTTATTGTAGGAGGTGATCCGTGGATTATGGTTGGTAAGGTGCGTTACAATCTGGAATGAAGGTGTTTCTGAGCTCGCTGATACTGCATGATTCCATTATCTTGCAGACTGTGCCTAGTGCAGGACAAGACTACGAGAACTATGTACTTTGGTTGTGATAGAATGATGACTGTCATTTGTGCTCTCAGCTCCTAGTGAATGCATGCAGATATCTACCTTCCTTATGAGCTGCCTTGAGACAGATGAACCCACAACGTATGGAGGTGAGTAATACATCTACAACATTCTTGGGCCATCAATGGAAACCCCGAAGAACGCGGAAGACGACCTCCTTCTAAATTGAGAGCGTTGCTGGCGGACGCAAAATTTCATATCGCTCTCGGCAACTCAACGTTTCGAACCCTTCAAGCTCTGTGCAAATCAGCAACGTAAAGATAGTATTTATGGCTGACGATGTCATGTGTTGTGTGCAGAGCTGAAAGAGAACGTTGACGGGCACTACAAAACCAGAGACAACCTTTGAGTAGCAACACAAGATAGATTGGCGACGGTTCGCATCGGAAACGACCTATGACATCGAGACCTTCCTACAGTGTACGGCGCTCAAAACCGACCTCCCAAGG
>JAAIFI010000418.1:0-23015 GCA_011032875.1 Phlebia tremellosa | reverse complement strand
GCGGCGCAGGCCAAGGTTTTCGGGAACAGCTGTAGTAGTCCCGATTCAACTTACCCTTGGTCCGCGATGATCGTGGAGCATGCGGTCGCTGCAACGTCGGAACAAGTTCAATAGCAGGAGGCCGTCCTTCCAAATTCCTCGGTATCAAGCCTTGATACAGATAGCTGGTAGCAGGCTGCGACGTGCGTGTTTCTTGAGCTACTATCACCGGAGTATAGGACTCTTGCGCTCTGGGCAGTTATCTGAATCACGAAAGAATGTCACGTATCCTCCTCAACTCAGCAGGGTTTCTTGCGCGTTGTGGGGCTTCAATCCTATGCTTAGAAGTGTGAAAAGGGGAATCAAGAAGGAATCAGGAATCAATCACGTCTATGGTTGGCTAAAGATTGATTTAGAGACACAAACATGGTATGTTGTATGGGCTACTTGTCTTTGGCACGTCGATTCTGAATTCGTGTTTTCTGCTAGGTTGTACCATGTAATACAATGGCATTACCGCCTCCGTACGCTTCTGTCCTTGACTCTTGTATCATCGTTTCATCTGCTTGTGAGTCAGGAAGAGCATGACGATTGCCGAATGTGAGGCATAGTCGACGAGCCAAGCTAGTGGCCAGTGATCAGTGCGAAATTCTGAGCACTTCTACTGACTTCAATCACGTTCTGATAACACATCTTTGTCTTCATAGCGCTCTACAATGTTTCAGTGAGTTGGTATCGCCATATTTGCATGCAGTTCCTAACACCACAGTTACTGAGGCATCAAGAACAAGCGATGTAAGTGATGTGCAAGTTCCGCGACCGCCCATCATATGTGTTTTTAGAAGAAGACCGTCACGCAGGACAAATCCACTTCCGACCTCTCACCATTCAAGCTTCAAGAGGCAGTCCGAGTGTCGTGTGGCTCCGCTTGAAGCCGGATGCCTTCGACGTGCGTACTTCCACCTCTCCCAAGTTTCGCATCACTCCCGTTGTTTGGCGGGCATGTCTTCGATATCCCAACAAGTAAATGACGGGCAGTTTCAGCTGCGAGAAGGTCCCTCCTTGTAATGTACGAGAGCTTTCGCCGTTCGAGACCAGCGAAGGCGACTGCCTCGCTGATGGATTAAAACGTCGTACGTGTGTCGCACTTGTCGCATAGTACCGCGTTCAAGTTGAGAGCTGACTGAGAACGAAGGCCGTTTGAGGCGCGCAGACCCAACACCCTACACAAAGCTTGAACGTTGCGGACCTAGATGAACAAGAGTGTACGGGCCTCGATAAGCCATTGTGTCCGGCAATACCTTAGCAAGAGTCGCAGTTCTAGTAGAACGGGGCGAGCATGAACGGTACGATATCGGTATCAAGACACAATAAAGGTCACATAATCATGAGTTATCTAGTCCAGCATCGAGCGATATCACGAGTCGAATCTGTGGAGGGCTTGAAATGTAAAATCGAGGTCTTAGAAAGGACTGCGAAGCCACGATTTAGCTAGGCCAACGCATAGATGATGTGGCCTCTGATGGAACGTGGAGGGAAAGTAGACGCTAGGTAGTCACTTGGTGGGTGTTGCAAGATAGATGTTCGTTCAAACCAGCGCGTAGCTGCAAGATGTCCGAGCGACCTGTTGGGCACCCTATCAACTACCATCCGTGATAGCACCAATCTCAACGTACCGGTTCACTATCCCGTTCCTCTGCAGAACGAGACGCTGCTACGGCACCAAGCGCGAATTCCTCGACCTCTGCCGGGTGGTCTTCGACGCGGTGCCCCGCAACGTCCTCGTCGATATCGCCTGAGAATTCCAGAGGCTCGCCTAAGTTTCCGATGACTCTGTCGATGGTGCTGGTGGGAACGCGGAATCCGGGAACAGAGAACCTCGAGAAACGTTGCATCGCTGTATCGTCGCTGGCGTCAGGCTCCGCGATCTCTCGTAGGTTGATGAGGAAGCGAGACAGAAGGATTTGCGGAAGTCTGTGCATCATGATGATTAGCCTCCTTGGCAGCGATAGAAGAGTCGGGCTTACGTTTGAATGAACGGTACCATGTAACCGAGTGGTTGATTTTGAAGTGCAGGCTATAAACCAGCATCGTGAGATTGATGAAGATATCACAACGAAAAAACTCGTACCACGGAGTTGTACAATGTAGCGATGATGTTAAAAAAGAGTACTGTCCTAGAATGTAGGCGTGACGATGAATGCCTGGAGCGTAAATCTGGATGCTCACAAGAAAAAGAGACTCCCTAGACAAGGGCCTGTCAGCGCTGCCATCTCTGATAGTATGGTGAAGCTTACCGTCTCGTAAAAGCGTCTCGCTAAGCTCAGCTTTCATTCCGAGCTGTGCCGCCTCCCTAGTGTTCCTGAATGTTTTGTACCAGGTGACAACTAGTACAAGAGCGTTTGCTCCCATGTCGATGGCACCTGTGACGAGCGCCACTGCAATGTTGCAGCCCATGAATACGAGACTTTTCTTGATAGCAGAGAGACTTACAGCTGCGCTTGAGTCAGTCATGGTGGCAAGCGGCGGGAAGAAAGAGCGGACTGACCGAAGAGTAGTTGAATCCGATAAGGAGGTAGAGTAACCGCAGAAGTTCCCGGCTATCGTATCAGCCGAGTACAACGCGGTTTGTCGACTGAGAATGTACTGTCAAGCGTGTCATTACTGCAGTTATGTTCAATAAGCGACAACTTACTAGCTGGATGCACATGGGCACCACGCACAGCACAGACATAAGAGCTGTCAGTAATGTATTACGCCCTGAGAGCGCAAGTACCCTCAGTATTGAGAATCCTAAGGTTAATTGAGGACGGTTATAAGTTGGAATTCATGATTTGCTGGACGCACCGAATGATAGGATACTCGGCAAGATATTATACACTATGTTATAGATGACAAACGTATCGCGGCAGCTGGGACTGTTCAGAATGTTGAACGGAGCGTCGCATAAGTTGGACACTTACGACTAGCAGAATAACGGATGTCAGTCAAGGGTACACAATCGTTGCTATCGTTGGAGACCATCACCTTGTCTGTATACGGTGACAGCGACAATATGACATATGCGACCACCGTGTACCGGTTCGTCATGAATATGACAGTCAATCCTGTCCATTTTCTTCTCCATGCAAGTCGCAACTCCGTTGGCACTGTCAATATGTAGTCATACGCTACAAGAGCTGGGTTTGTTTGACAAAATGGACGTCAGCTTCTTCCTATAGTATCGACCGATGCTCACCTGCGGCTGCCCAGCCAGAGTAAACTGACATTTGGCTGGGTAATGAGTGACATCAGCGATAACAAGCGCATCAGACAACCTCTGGAAGACTCACACAAATTGGTAGAAGGAAATGAGCTCGGAATCGGAGGTAGATAGAGACATGAGCCGCGAGGTATGTGTACTGGGCTGGCAGCTTGCACATAGGGCCGGTTGACTGCACGATATATATACGATTGCCAAAACAGAGCACTAGTAACTGTATAGTGGATGACCGTGTTGTGTACACAAGGCCAGCTGAGCTCATGATAGGGCAGACGATTGCGGGGTTGATATAGTATCACAAACAGAGGTGAGTCTTGGCAAGGGTGACGATTTGGATGCCAAAACTAGCCGGTTCAGGTACCAGTATTTCCCTGAATCAAGACATATGCCAGAGATCTGGTCCAATTCTTGTAAAATGATCATCGTAGTTACTGATTTTGCCATCACGAGGCAAGAATGGTCTGTTGACAGTTGATGTTGGCTAGTGACTGTCAGATAATTATGGATGGCCCTACGGATTGCGTACGACTGGGTGGGGAGTACTACGTAGTAGTCGGACATCGTGATACCAAGTACCTGGCAGTACTGTATCGAAGTTCCCACGCCACGGCGACAGGCGCGCCTCGCCACATTCACTTCAAGCTGAGTGCTATGTACATACCCCATGTTCAGTACCCATGATAAACAGTATTCGGCTTCTACTGTGTTTATACAGATCTATACTGGACAAAAGTTGGATATGCAACCATATATCTCTTAGAATATAGATTGTTCAATGACAGTAGTACGGGCCTGAGAGGCACTTTATGCGGTGCGCGAGGCTGGCGCCGATCATGAAATGTCGCTTTGAATAAGGTAAAGTGATTGAACATTCGTGCTGCTTGGTATTCATGTTCTCAGCAACCCTTCATCGTCGTACATGGAGAATATGGGGCTGAATCGCACAATTGTGGTGCACTCCTTTCTCAGTTTAGCCAGGGCGGGCAGGCCATCAGAAAATATCACCTCAAAGAAGTTAGACAGATGGTGTGAATATTCCGACTAGACTATTCGGTACTCACGTTCTGAGAAATCTGCCATCGTCGTACACTGAAAATGTGGGGCTATATCAGAAATCGACGCTGCGATCGAGCTTTCCATCGCCGCACTCGCAGGTAGTCCCGAAGCCTGATTGGTTACTAATAAATATCGGGAGTAGCTGAATCGCGATGCAGAGAATCACTGCCAAATACGAGGTGCCTGCAAGAGGAAGAAGAAGGAGAACAGACTATCTGAAACGACGGATAATCAGATACGCTCGCGCGTATGACGGACATAGTCAAGGATAGGGCGGTATCCGGATCGCGATAGTAAAAGAATCCTTTAGTCGTAGGTTTTCTAAATCGGTGCCGGGCAATATCAATAGTCAAGTTTGTGAAGAAATGTAGGGGGGTCGGCGTCCATATGTAGTGATAGATGCGGGGGGTAGCGACGCTGTTTCAAACCGAAGGTGCATAGCTGCATGACGCCTCAACGACCTGCTGTGTACTCCATTAGCCAGCATGCAAAGTGAGACAAATCTCAACGTACCGGGCCATTATCTCGTTCCTCTCCAGAAAGAGAGACCTCTACAACATCAAGCCCGAGTTCCTCAACATCTGCCGGTTGGTCTTCGATGTGGCGCTCCGCAAGGTCATCGTCGTCGAGGTCATCTCGTAGTTCCAGTGGTTCACCGAGGTTGCCGACCACTCTGTCGACGGTGANCATCTCGTAGTTCCAGTGGTTCACCGAGGTTGCCGACCACTCTGTCGACGGTGATAGTGGGAACGCGGAATCCGGGGGCGGAGAATCTTGAGAAATGTCGCATTGCGCTGTCGTCGCTAGTGCTGGGTTCCGCGACCTCTCGCAGGTTGATGAAGAAGTGGGACAGAAGAATTGGAGGCAGTCTGTGTATCACAATGCTGCAGATAACGTGACGAAAAGATCAAAAGGGCAGGACTTACACATAGCTGACATCTAGCATGACTGTGAGCAGCGAAATCGATTGGAGTGTAGGCTACAACCAGATGGATGTGAGGTTAATATGAGCATGGCAAAGAGAGAAAAATCAAACCAGTGAATTATAGAAAATTTGGATGACGTCCAGACCGAGTACTGTCCTACAACATTGGCAATAAGATGGATTTAAAAAGCATAAATTGGATGCTCACAAGAAAAAGAGACTTCCTAGACAACCCATCAAGAGTCTCTGACACCTTCCATAGTAAAGCGATACATACCGTCTCGTAATAGCGTGTCGCTAAGTCCAGCTCTCATTCCGAGCTGTGCGGCCTCCCTAGTGTTCCGGAAAGTTTTGTACCAAGTGACGAGCAGCACAAGAGCATTGGCGCCCACGGCCAATATACCTGCGACGATTTGCACTGCAGCATTGTAGCGCATCAACGCGATAACCCGCCCCCAAGACACAGAGACTTACAGCTGTGCTGAGTCAGTCGTTACAGCAAGCAGGAACGGAGAGCAGACTGACCGAAGAATGATCGAATCAGATAAGGAAGCAGAGTAATTGCAGAAGCTTCCCCCGATTGGGTCAGCCGAGTACGATGGGCGTTCTTGACTGTCAAGGTACTGTTGTGCATGTGAGTAGCTGCAATTACGTGTGATAGGTTGCCACTCACTGCATAGATGCATTCAGGCACCACACACAGCACAGACATCAGAGCGGTCAGCGACGTATTGCGCCCGGAGAGCGCGAACACCCTCAAAATCGAGATTGCTAAGGTACATTGAGGGTGGTCAGAGATGGAGATCGATTCGGGAATTGCCGAACGCACCGAAAGCCAGGATACTCGGCAAGGTATCAATGACTATGTCGATGAGACCAGACGTGTCGCGACAGCTGATATTGCTCAGAATCTTCAACGGAGGGTCGCACAGTTTGAAGACTCACGACTAGCAGTACACACGGCATCAGCTAGAGGTAGGCAGCGCATGATTTCGTTGGAGACACACCTTGTTTGTGAATGGCGCCACCGCATATATGACATATGCGACCAGCGTGTACCGGTTCATCATAAATAAGACAGTCAACCCTGTCCATTTCCTTCTCCAAACAAGTCGCGCCTCCGCTGGCACCGTCAAGATGTAGTCATAGCCCACAAGAGCTATTGGGGGCAGGATGGAGGTCAGATCTGATCAGATTCTTCCCATGTTCGACCCGGTGCTCACCTGTGGCCGCGTAGTCGGCGTAAGCTATCAGTTGGCTGAGGCGTGAGGAATATCAACGACAACAAGTACATCATACAGAATCTCGAAGACTCACACAGATTGATAGAAAGATACTATCTCGGAATCGGAGGACATTTGAGATGTGGGGTATGCACACTAGCTTGTATCTTGCACAGAGAGATGCTTGACCGCGGAATATATAGACTTGCCAGCACAAAACATCAACAGCTGTGCTATGCACATTGTATGCAACTATGCGAACGCATGATAGGGCAGAAGGTTACGAGCTTGATATCAGATTATCTCACGGATGGGATGGACCACAGTCGGCGAGGACTACGACTTGGATGCTGATAACCAAGTAAGATATCAGTATTGCAACGATCTGGATCATGCAATATAGCATAGATCTGGTCGTCGTGTTTCCCAAGGTCATTACCATCATCATCAGACCAACTTGAGGGCCAAAATGTCGCGAAGTTTATTGGTCGTTGAAGATAATATACGACTGTACGGATTGCGTACGACCGAGTCGAGAAGGAGAGAGGCGGGAGTTCCCACGCCACAATGCCAGGCGCGCCCTGGTGACGATACAAAGTTTAGCGCGCGTATTCTTGAGTTCGATATCTAAATTGCCCCTGATAAACAGCAGTCGCGAGTCGGCTTCTACTACTAGTACTGAGTTTATACTGGTCAGGTTTTCAAGGTTGGAAGACGATATCTCAGTATAAGTTGGCACATGACATACAAGCTTAGCTGAGTAAAGGCCGGGAGTCGTAACGACCGATATATCCTCAGTGACCAACCGCGATTGAGCTTTCCGCCATGGCACATACATTTACGAACCCCTGACATCGACCAACTGTTTACTAAGGCATATCAGTTGTAGCTGCCCGCAGCACATAACAATATTATATTCAAGACTCCGAGTCAAGAAGACCGTAACAAACAAAAAGGAAAGAGCAAGCTACTCAAGATACTGTGTACATATATAAATAGGCATGTGCGGACGGCGAATATAAATAAGGGCTAAGTGATAGCTAGTCGTCGAAGGAGAAGCGTAGGAATCCATAAGTTATCTAGCCTAGTGCTGAGCGATATAGATAGTCGAGTGTTCGAAGGAACGTGAAGGGGACATTGAGACTGCTACTGTGGTATCACATAGCGAGGGGAGTTGGGGGCGTGGGAATGCGGGAGACGAAGTTCGTCTCAAACCGGCGTATAGCTACATGATGCCTCGGCGACCTGCTATGCACTCCATCAGCCAGCATCTGGAACGGCACCAATATCGACATACCGGCTCGTAATCTCGTTCCTCTCCAGAACGAGACGCCTCTCCAGCATCAAGCCCGAGTTCCTCAGCCCCTGCCGACTGGTCTTCAACGTGGCGCTCCGCAAGATCATTGTCGTCCAAGTCATCTCGAAATTCCAGAGGTTCGCCGAGGTTTCCGACCACTCTGTCGACGGTGCTAGTGGGAACGCGGAATCCGGGGGCGGAGAATCTTGAGAAATGTCGCATCGCGCTATCATTGCTAGTGCTGGGTTCGGAAACCTCTCGCAGGTTGATGAAGAAGTGGGACAGAAAAATTTGAGAGAGCCTGTGTATCACGACGATCAGCTTGGGTGGCGGAAATTTATCAAAGGTAGGACTTACACATGGCTGGTATTTCCCGTGATTTGGAGCAGCAAATTCGATTGAAGTGCAGGCTACCAACCAGATGGATGTGAGGTGGATACGAACATGGAAAAGAGTCAAAAATCAAACCAGTAAATTATAGAAAATTTCGATGACGTCCAGAACGAGTACGGTCCTACAACATTGGCGATAAGATGAATTTAAAAAGCATAAATTGGATGCTCACAAGAAAAATAGACTTCCTAGACGATCCGTTAAGAGATCCCGACACCTTCTCTAGGAAAGCGATACGTACCGTCTCGTAATAGCGTGTCGCTAAGTCCGGCTCTCATTCCGAGCTGTGCCGCCTCTCTAGTGTTCCTGAACGTTTTGTACCAAGTGACGAGCAGCACAAGAGCATTTGCGACCACGGCAAAGATGCCTGCGACGAGTTCCACTGCGATAGTGTAACTCATAAATACGAGAATCCCTCAACGACAGCGAGACTTACAGCTGTGCTGAGTCAGTCGTTACAGCAAGCAGGAAGAAAGAGCAGACTGACCGGAGAATGGTCGAATCAGATAAGGAATTAGAGTAACTGCAGAAGCCCCCCACTATCGGATCAGCTGCGTACGTTGGGATTTCGTGACTATCAAGGTACTGCTGTGCATGTGAATAGCTGCAATTACGTGTGATAGGTTGCCACTCACTACATCGATGCATGTAGGCACCACACACAGCACAGACATCACAGCGGTCAGCAACGTATTGCGCCCGGAGAGCGCGAACACCCTTAATATCGAAAATCCTGAGGTACATTGGAGACGGTCAGAGATTGGAATTTGATTCGGGAATTGTCAGACGCACCGAAAGCCAGGATACTCGGCAAGGTATCAATGACTATGTAAGTGAGAACAAACGTGTCGTGACAGCTGATATTGCCACTCAGAATTTCAAACGGAGGGTCGCACAATTTGAAGACTCACGACTAGCAGTACACACGGCATCAGCTAGAGGCAGGCAGCGCATGATTTTTTTGTAGACACACCTTGTTTGTGAATGGCGCCACTGCATATATGGCATATGCGACCAGCGTGTACCGGTTCACCATGAACAGGACGGTCAACCCTGTCCATTTCCTTCTCCAAACAAGTCGCGCCTCCGCTGGCACCGTCAAGATGTAGTCATAGACCACAAGAGCTAGATTTGAGGGCAGAATGGAGGTCAGATCTGATCAGATTCTTCCCATGTTCGACCCGGTGCTCACCTGTGGTCGCGTAGTCGGTGTAAGCTAATAGTTGGCTGAGGCGTGAGGAATATCAGCGACAACGGACGCGTCAAACAGGAACCGGAGGACTCACACAAATTGATAGAAGGATATAATCTCGGCATCGGAGGAAGATGCGGACATACTATTTCACGTGGGGTATGCGCACTAGCTTGTAGCTTGCAGAGAGAAATGCGTGACTGCGGGATATATAGACGATTGCCTACCCCAGACATCAATAGCTGTGTCATGCACATTAATGTTGGCGAGGTGAGCTGAACGCACGTTAGGCCTAGTCACCGCTGTTCCCAGGTTTACTATCATCAGACTGGTATCGATCTCCTCGAGTGACTGTGCGAATTGACACGAGGAGCCTGTTGACTTGTTGATCTTTGAATCATAACGGTATGTAGGGAAACGACGACACCGATATCTGGTGAACCTGGCGTCTGAGTTCATATCGCGATCGTTAACTTTAAAGGTTCCCACGCCACGATGTCAGTATGTACTTGCAATCATCTGCAACTTTCATGCATCGCACGCGCCGCGCCACAGTAGTCATGCCGCCTGCCAATTGGCGGCGTCCGGCCTCTACTGAGTCTACACTAGAAAAACATGTAACCATCATGGATAGTCGTTCTCCTTCTCAGACATAGGATGGTCCGTGATGCAGCCCGAGGTTCATGGTAGGATTCTGCCGTACTTCAAGTTCGAGCAGCCCGCGGACATCGCCATTCAGAGATTGTTCTATCCATTCATCCATTCATCCGACTCCGAATTGTCTTGTACGCGTAAAGGACTGTTCGTTCGCAGGTCTCAATCTTCCCATACTAATGATATGTTCCTTGAGATTTACCGGAACAGCCGTCGCAAAGTCGGATTGCTGCCGCGTGTCGGGAGGTGCTACGAAGCGTGTGCCGCGGTCGAGCTTTGTGTTGCGAATAGGTACGAGTTCCAGCTATTCACTGAGACGCGTCAATGGTAGCTGACCCACAGTACATAGAATTCTACTTGAACGAAAGGTATTCGAGTGGACAGGGGAACAAGCAAGCTATCCAAGATACTACATACTATAAATAAGCTCGTGTGCGCATAGGTGAGTATAAATAAGGAGACTCGATATCCGGAGCGTCGTAGGAGAAGAGTTCAGGCGTCAGAAACTAGGAGCCATAGGGTATCTATCCCGACGCGGTGCGATATAAATAGTCAAGATAATAGAGGAACGTAGAAGAGAAATCGAGACTAGGGAGTTACATAGCAGGAAATTTGGGAGGACGAAAGGGGGGTGAGAGAGTGCGGGTGATGTGGAGGTGCGAGAGACGAGGTTGGCCTCAAACTGGCGTATAGCTGCATGACGCCTCGGTGACCTGCTATACGCCCCATCAGCCAACTTCCGGAACAGTACCAATATCGACATACCGGCTCGTAATCTCGTTCCCATCCAGAACGAGACGCCTCTCCGGCGTCAAGTTCAAATTCCTCGACCGCTGCCGGCTGGTCCTCGATGTGGCGCTCCGCATCATCCTCGTCTTCGAGGTCATCTCGTAATTCCAGAGGTTCGCCGAGGTTGCCGACGACTCTGTCGATGGTGCTAGTGGGAACGCGGAATCCGGGGGCGGAGAATCTTGAGAAACGTTGCATTGCGCTGTCGTTGCTAGTTTTGGGTTCGGAAACCTCTCGCAGGTTGATGAAGAAGTGGGATAGAAGAATTAGAGAGAGCCTGTGTATCACGACGATCAGCTTGGGTGGCAGAAAAATATCAAGGGCAGGACTTGCGCATTGGCAATTTGTACCACGGCTTCGAGTGAAGGATCCGACTGAAGTGTAGGCTACAACCAGATGGATGTGAGGTTGATACGAGCATGGGAAAGAGAGAAAAATCAAACCAGTGAACTATAGAAGATAACGATGACGTCCAGAAGGAGTACTGTCCTACAACATTGGCAATAAGATGGATTTAAAAAGCATAAATTGGATGCTCACAAGAAAAAGAGACTCCCTAGACAACCCATCAAGAGTCTCTGACACCTTCGATAGTAAAGCGATACATACCGTCTCGTAATAGCGTGTCGCTAAGTCCGGCTCTCATTCCGAGCTGTGCCGCCTCCCTAGTGTTCCTCAAGGTTTTGTACCAAGTGACGAGCAGCACAAGAGCATTTGCGACCACGGCGAAGATATTTGCGACGAGTCGCACTGCGATAGTGTAGCTCATAAATACGAGAATCCCTCAACGACAGCGAGACTTACAGCTGTGCTGAATCAGTCGTCACAGTATGCAGGAACGGAGAGCAGACTGACCGAAGAGTGGTCGAATCCGATAAGGAGATAGGGTAAGTGCAGAAGCCCCCCACTATCGGATCAGCCGAATACGATGGGATTTCTTGACTATCAAGGTACTGCTGTGTGTGTGAGTAGCTGCAATTACGAGTAATAGGTTGCCACTCACTACACCGATACATATAGGCACCACACACAGCACAGACATCAGAGCGGTCAGCGACGTATTGCGCCCGGAGAGCGCAAACACCCTCAATATTGAGAATGCTAAGGTACATTGGAGACGATCAGAGATGGGACTTGGTTCGTGAATTGTCAGACGCACCAAAAGCCAGAATACTCGGCAATATTTCAACGACTTCAGTGAGAATCAACGTATCATGACAGCTGATATTGCTTAGAATCTTCAACGGAGGGTCGCACAATTTGAAGACTCACGACTAGCAGTACACACGGCATCAGCTAGAGGTAGGCAGCGCATGATTTCGTTGAAGACACACCTTGTTTGTAAATGGTGCCACCAAATATATGGCATATGCGACCAGCGTGTACCGGTTCATCATAAATAAGACAGTTAACCCTGTCCATTTCCTTCTCCAAACAAGTCGCGCCTCCGCTGGCATCGTCAAAATGTAGTCATAGACCACAAGAGCTAAATTTTGGGGGCAGGATGGAGGTCAGATCAGATCAGATTCTTCCCATGTTCGACCCGGTGCTCACCTGTGGCCGCGTACTCGGCGTAAGCTGTTAGTTCGCTGGGGCGTGAGGAATATCAGCGACAACGGACGCGTTGAACAGGAACTGGAGGACTCACACAAATTGATAGAAGGATATAATCTCGGCATCGGAGGCAGATGCGGACATACTATTTCACGTGGGGTATGTGCACTATGTTGTAGCTTGCAAAGAGAGATGCGTGACTGCGGGATATATAGACGATTGTGAGCCCCAGGCATCAACAGCTGTGTCGCAGAGAGTGCGTGCAAAGCGAGCTAGATGCATGATTGATGACATATCATCTCAAGCGCAGGAAGAACGAGGTAGGCAAGGGCGGCGAGTAGGCGTACACCGAAACAGTCAGAGGCCAGTGTGGAGACGGTCTGATTCAACAATATCCCAAAGTTTGGTAGGCGGTGAAGAACACGAGTAAGTCTGACTGTTGTACTGCTCTAGAACCGTATTTATAAGTATGGCGGTGGGAGGCTGTATGGAAGCAGATACTCAAGGCTGCTGATGAGAAGTCCTTGACCAGACGATTATGTACATTCCCACGCCACAACGGGCGCGCTGCATCGCCCGAGCTTGAAGCTTGGCTTGAAGCTTGAAGTTGGATACGGTAATGCATCATTATATGTGCAGCAATTTGGTAACAAGCTCAGCTTCATATCAATACCAATACAAGACACACATCGTGGACATCTGTTCAGAGAGATCTCGTTCACTGGCTCATCTCTATCGTCACGCCTGGTGAGAACCGTGAGATTGTGCCGCACTTGCGAGGATCTGGAATAATCCTCATCATCCCTCGCAGAACAGGCTACGTATTTTCGACAGTCAAAACCTATGGCGCTGTGTCACCCGTGATATACCCAATGTTGGGGCTCTTTACGCGTATCGAGAGCAGCACTGAGTCCTACTGAGTCGTTGGCATTGACCGCCTAGCTCACCTGTTACTAGAACGTTGTTTGCACTGATCCACGTTTGTCACAGACACAGGATACTCAGAACATAGTGAAAGCAATGTTGAGAAGCTCCGACTTGGCTGTGATGCTCATGGCCCGCCTCTCGGCTACGTTTGGCAATAGGCGGGGCGCTTTCACGTGACGGCGCCCATTTGTGAGCGCTTGTGCCACATGCGCCAGCCTCCCCTCAACTCGTCGAGTTCCATCCCCTCGTCTATACCTCCCATCTTCTTTCCTTAACTCCTTTACATAATTCTCTACGCGTTCTGAACAATCTACATCGCATGTGTGAAACCGGATCGCGTATTTTACCATGAAGTTCGCTGCTCCACGTTCAGACTCACCAATCAAGAGGTATGTTTTAATCCTCCTGGCCGACCATTCTCACTCATTGCTTCCTGGACGGCAAGGTCAGCGCGAAGGAGTTCAACATACAGACTTCCCTCGGATTCCGAAGATGATGCCTCTTCATCTGATGAATCCTCCGCTTCTTCTTCGTCTTCAAATTTGTTCGGCTACGAATCAGAGTCAAAAGTTACAAAGTCTCCTGCGTTGAGTCTGCCTCTCTGTACTAACGACAATTTCATTGATGTTACCTGTGAAGACCCGCGAAGCGTGTAGCACGAAGTGTCTCTGAACAGTATAACATGGAGGACATGGTCGCCTCTATAAGGCTACGAGTAACACATCGCGATGCGTACGAAGAGTGGGAGCAGCAAACACGAAAGGACGCGTTCGTAAGTCGCAGATATTATTATCAACGTTATATCGTCTCATCTACGACCAGCTTTCTGCTCGCCATGAACAAGCGAACGCCAGTTCGATGCGCCGTCAGAGTCTAGCCAGCTCGCAAACTCAAACTTCAACCAGCAGAGCTACCTTACATCGGAGACAAATGGAAGAAGTCAGGACAAAGTTGTCTGTGTTCCGGCAGCAGAAAGAGAAGGAGGAGATCAAATGGAGGGAGTTGTGGAAAGAACGCGACCGCAAGGCGCGAGAACGAGTAGAGTCTGTGATCAAGACCGAAGAAGATAAGGCGAGAGCGAAACTTGAAGAGGAGAGGAAGAAGCGAGAAGAAGAGGAAAGGGCGCGAAAGGAGGCTGAAGAGGAGGCGCGGCAGGAGGAAGAGCGGAGAAGGCAAGAAGCAGAGCGGCAACGGCAGGAGGCAGAGGCGAGGCAGGTACAGATAGCGCAAGAGGAGGAGGAGAAGCGACGGATTCAGGAGCTAGAGAAGATGAAGGCCGAGCAGGAGAAGGCGGAGGCAGCAGAACGAAAGACATTGGGTATGACTACCGCCGCAGAAGATTGGAAACGTGCGCGGGAGATGCTGAAGGTGCGTAGGCAGTTCTTTCTGTGCAGTCAAGCCTCATCGAACCTTCACAGAAACTCAAATCAGGACCTATGAGGATGGTCAAGGAGAGGAAGGAAAGTAAGACTATCTGGAACGCCGGCCGTCGCCAAATCACCCCCAAGATAGGTCAGATAACCAATGACCCACAGGCAATTGCACGAATAGTGAGTATCTTTATCAACTTTTATAAAACAGCGCTATAATCAGCGCGATCAGTCCCAACAGCTCCACGGCATCATAAGACCGACCCCTCCGCACCCTCCATCCATCTACTTCGCCCTGCTATCATCTCTCGCGAAAGCGATCTTGCTACAAGCCGAGACCGAGGTCACAGCTGAGAAGCGAAGCGCCATCCCCCTCGCACAGGTGGCCGCCAACCTGCTAGGATCGCTCGATAACTTCCCCGACATCTTCTACGCAAAGCTGTGCCAGCGCGCAGGGGGCTGGCCGGTGCCCACCGTCGTCCCCGCAACCGACGTAGACGGCACCGCATTCGACAGCGCCGGGCATGTAAAGGCTCTGGGGTACCGCCAAGATGAGGCCCCGTCGGACTACGCGACGAGGGTGACGGGTGTCATGCGTCTGTACTTCCACATCATGTCCGCGCCGGTGAACCAGCCGCTGGACCCGCGCTACCGGCTCCCGCGGTTCTGGACGTACTTCTCGCGCATGCTCTCCGAGCCTCATTTGCTCCAGACGCACATCGCAGCAGAGGTGCTGAGTGGTACGTTATAATCTCTCGGATCAGATCTCTTCTCCCTGATGAGCTCAATTTCTTGTTTCGCAGTTGCGCTGGACGTGAACGGTGCTCTTGCTATGGAGGTGTGGGGCATCCAGTGGATCAAGCTACTGGGTGTTCTCTACGAGGGATGCACGGTCGGGCTGTTTGGCAATGAAACGCACAAAGTTGGCGGCAATTCACCGGAAGGCGTCGCGGCTCGTGTCCGCGTGCAGGTAGAGATCGAGAAGTTCATGGCTATGGGTTGAGTGGCAGGCCGTTTGGAATATTTTACGGCCCCCGCATGTCTAATGTCAGTTCGTTTGTTGACCTTGTATAATAATCCTTCGCTTTCGCAGTCTAGCAACATATCCTGCATACATGTTACCCTCTTCACACGCGGACATGACACAATCTATATCCGTAGTATACTTTGTCGCTTGAGATGCTTCTCTTGTAACGCCTCAGAGGATCGATAGACGTAGATGTCTCAACTCAAATGCGGTGTAATACAGATGCATTCGTTCAATTTCCATCAGTGTAGCTGTTCGATTTGTAATGTGCACAACTGCCATAATTGGATGCTACCGGAGAACGTCGTGGTATCAACAGGAACTCCTCACGAGAGGAAGGTATCGCCATCGAAAAGAACGTTCAACCAGGCCGCAAGACGGAAACCTTGCTTCGCGAGTTGAAGATCAACCTGGGATGAGATCTTTCAGTACCTCTGTAATGTGACGCCCCATAGAGGTACGTACCACTGGAATAGCATTGGTGAAGTAAGTCCCTTCGCAGAGTTCGGGATCGTTCTCGGGCTCGAAGTTGAACACCGTGGACTGCGTCGGAGAGTCAGCTAAGCTGAGCCTAGGAGAGCATCAGTGATACGTACGCAGTCGAACTTATTGGACTCCCGTGCCCAGACGAGAGGGCACTCCAGAGGAATGATTGTGCCGTTACTCTGACGACGCTGCAGTGCGTTGTGTACATCGCGCTGGATGGACGGTGCGTCAAGGGAGCTGGAGCGTTTGTTGTAGAACGGCTCAGTTGTGTTCGTGCAGGCCAGCCAGTCCGACGTAAGTGAGGCGAAAGAGCCGTTCTGCGCAAAGGTGTGGTGTAATCAGTAGATAATCCGCGTGAGGCAGGGTAGAACTTGCCTTGATCTCTACGATGAGGTCCGCAGCGTACTGCTCAGAGGTTCCGCCGTGTACAGCGTCGACGTTCTTGGTCAACATGCCCGTGTCTATATCATGATCAGCTAGCTGGTCATATCCAAAAACGTAGGAGGGCACGCAGAAGACTGACCCCATGCCTAAACAAATCGAATAAGTGAGAACGAACAGCGTCGATAGTGCATGGACTTACCGCATGCAAATTGGTCCTAGAGCCGGAACACTGGGCGTCGATATCGTTGCCTCCGGCTGCTACTGCTTCAACATGCAAGGGCTGGCCAATATCCCCGATAAACTAGATAGAGGTGAACACTTGTCTTGGTGACTTGAGGTGATTCATATCACATACATGATCTACTCCAAGTGGGCAACGAGCGCTGAACAGAGGGCGATACAAAACTCACCGATGAATAAAAGGGCCTCTTGAATCTGTTCAGGATCCAAGGTTGGATCGACGACCCTCGCGGTATAGTTTGCAATTGCTGCGACTGAAGAGGAGATGACTGGATCACTTGCATGTATCAAACAATCAAGGCGAGGTACGCACGGACACAGACCTGACTTGCGCAGTCGCGTATTTCCTCCACCGAGCAATTGGAGGGAGGATTATCTGGGCTTTGCATTCAGCGGGAAGCTCTTCTGAATGAGAATCGGATAGATGTGCCCACCCTCGGCATCAACAAAATGTAGGTTCTTGGACCACTCGAATGGAGGCGTGGATTTGACTTGATCAGCCCACTGCAGGATTGAAGCAGTAGTCAGTCGTGTATTGCAAAGCATAGACGATGACTTGCTAATGCATACTGTAGCTGCTGGGCCAAGGGATCCATCAAACGAGGCATTCAGATGTGTCTGAACAAAGTTCAACGCGTTCGGAGCGAGAAACTGGCTGGGATGTCAGCGATTCAGAGGAATACAGAGGGCCATCGACCGTTCACCTCCTGGGCTATAAAGCTGCACACAAGTATCAGAAAAAGCAACAAGGAGAGCAAAAATGACTCACCCAATAGTCTGGTGTCCGAGATTCCCCCATGCAATGCTCTCTGTCACAAAAAGCGATACATATACGCTCGATGCAAGCACGTTGAGCTTCATGTTGAAAACTAAAAGCTGTACGGGATGTGCTACCAGTGTGAGATGAGGCTTATATGCGTGCTTGACACAGGATACCAAATAATCGGATCATGGGACATCAACATCCTCAATGGAAGAGAAGTCACAGCATCGTATGCCTGCAGGCAAAGAGCACATGCACCTGAGAATATTACACCTTCAGAAGTATTCGGGCAAGCGTACCTTGGGGCATCCTTATACACCGGCATCCTTTTCGGGATCCACTACACCCGGACATTCCTCTTCGTAGCGAAGCTGCTCCTACGTAGAACCGTCATTCTGAACAGTATGGAAGACACACAGCCGCAGACAGCGTTCTCGCTCCCGCAGATCTAGTGCACGTTTGTGAAGGCGATGCTAGCGAGAAGTGATTTGCACATCGGCCTTGGACGAGGTCGAGGTCGATCTGTACGAAGGTCAGGGAAACTGAACAGCACCCGGACGAGACCCGGACAGAAAACGCATGCCTCAGAAGGCTTCAACGCATGACATTGTCCAGTATAATACATACAGATTAGATTCGGGTGTCACTGTTCACAGAACGTCAATTCCGAGATAACCACAGATACCGAGGGCAGCGGCTCCGACCAAAGCCACGAACACCGTTCTCTTCACGACCGTACGCACAGTGAGTCGTCTGGCACCAGTTGCACCCGCAGTATCAATGGTCGCAATGTCATCGGAGGTCAGCTCTAAACAAGGGCTTAGCACTTGCAGTGAAGATCAAGGGGCCGTGGATACATACCTAGATCTCCTGCATTGAGATAGCCCTCCAGTCGCTCCTTCTTGGAACTGGAACTGTACGCACATTTGTGAACAAGTCATAATGATGAGAAATAATTAGTACATACGTGACAACTACCACTCCCTTAGCCTTTGCCCAAGCTAAAAGAACTTGCTCGGAAGGTACATTCAGGCGCTTAGCAATCTTCGACAGGGGCGCATCCACAGGACCGCCTGGTTGATGCGTCAAGGGACTAGAGAAAAAGAGTAAGTCAACCAGCCGGTCCGAGCGAGAACAACATGAACACACATCAGAACGCTGTAAGCCTCGGTGACTATTCCGTTCTTTGTAGAGAATGCTACCAATGGCGCTTGTCTTGCGTAAACATACGGATGGAAAAGAATCTATACGACGTTTAGACTAACAACGAATCAGAATGGAATGGTCCGAACGAACCTGGTTGGCAACAGGCTTCACTTTGGCCGACGCAAGTAGGATCTCCAAGTGAGATATCTCGAAATTGCTGACACCGATACTCCTAGCGGGCGTTTAGTATATCGAGACTGAAGATCAGCTATTCTTACTTCGCTTTCCCATCAGCTTTCACCTTCTCCATCTGCTTCCAGGCAGTCGGGATATCTGGCTGCGCCAAGCGGGGTGAGTGGATGAGATAGAGGTCAACATAATCAACACCCAGCTATGAGATAAAGACATGAGTACAGATCGCAATAATCATGTTACTAGTTCTTACGTTCTTCAAGCTGTTATTGATAGACGTCTCAATGTCAAGCCCATTCAGCCCAGAATATTTGGTGGTGATGTAGATGTCATCTCTCTTGAGTCCGCTTTCACGTAGCGCAATCCCAGCTTCAGCCTCGTTTCTATAGGACTGAGCGGTATCTATGGGAGAGCATTTTACATGAATGGTCAGTTAAGTGAAATAAATTTCAGATTCTTACCGATATGGTCAAAACCTACAGACAAAGCCTGGTCTACTTTGTCTGTGGACTGCTGCCCGTTGCCCAATGTCCAAGTCCCGAAGGCGATAGACGGAATGGTCGTACCTAAGATGAAGCGCGCGGCAATATCAGTATACGAACGGTCCGCAGTATCATGCTTTCGTATTAGCAACTATAGACGCGATACCGACCATCGTTCAACTTGATTTCACTCCAAGTCATCTTGGCAGGGTGGGAGAGCACGTAGAGAGTGAGGAAAGAGAGAAAGACAAAGAGGACGACGTTGACAGAGATGATGAAAGGACCCCTGTGAACGCGCATGTTCGCACGCAATTGACTGTCTCGCCTTCTAGACTATCACATCAAATGCGCATGGGAGACACCACCCCCGCGAATCTATCTCCAAAAGAACGAATCCACAGACGAACACGTGAAACGCTGACCAAGATGCTGCGGAATCAAGACAAGCTACCGGTAGCCATTAATGTTGTCAGTATCGCCAGGTCGCCGACGCTCACAGACATGCATGGTATCTCAGGCATGTGGGTATACACATCGTGCTGCGATAAGGTCATTTATCGATCAAAGTGCTAATATCAGAAAATCCTGACGCGAGAGGACGCGTAGCGGTTACCGTGTAGAAGACGTGTCTTCGTCATGGCTCACCAGTGGGGCATCAGTGAGTCTTGCGAGTCGGTGGCCATGAGTGCCTCTCCCGTCAGCTGCGCTATCTTTGCGAATGCGTCCATCATGGCAGGGACCACAACCGGTGTGGCATGTTCTCGACGAGCATCGTCCAACATTCCCTCCGCGAGTTTGCGCCGACGGCGCTCGTTCTCACACAACTCCTCCGCAAGCTTTCTCCGCATGGCTTCACTCTGCAGACGTTCACGCAGCGCTGCAGCGAGGATGCGAAAGGTCAGTATAGGCCCAGACAAAGTGAGAAGCACCAAACCCATTGGGATGCATAGTAGGCTACTGCGCCTACTATCCCAACCCGGGTTTTGTTGTAAAGCAATCGTAGGATGCACGTACAGACAACTTCCGCTTCTAGGATTTTGAGTCTCTCCTCTGCTGTTTGAGTTTTGGGAACAATGGCATTCTCAGCCATTTCTGGCGCTCGAATTCGTTTCAATTCCTCCAGCACATGGTCCTCTTGCGCTTTGAGCGCGGTTATCTGCCGTCGGAGGTCCCACAATTCGCGATTCAGCGTTAACGTTTGCGGATTCCGAGCAGTTACACCACTCGCAGGAGTGCCCGAAGGTCCCCCACTGGTGATAGCCGTTGACGACGATAGACTTGGCTCTCTTGACACCGTACGAGAGACGTTTTCAGGACTATGTGAACGCTCTGGCCTAAACGAAGGGTGGAATGAACGCTTGAGGTGATGGTCTCCCTTTGGGTGGGTAGGCACTCCTTTGAGAGAGAATGGTGACCCAAAACGTGTACGAGCCTCTGCTTGCCCGTGGTTGGTGATGTACTTCTTGGCCGGTGGGCTGGCAGAACGCCTATGCCCAATTTCGGGGCTCAAACGTCTTTTCACAGCTGGATTCCACGAGGATCTGTGGTCATAATGACCATATCCTACACTTTCCCTGTTGGACAGGGGACTGACAGATCGTGCTGGCCTCAAAGCAGAGTCTAGAGAAACTCTTCGCGCGAGCGTAGTTGGCGATGGGTGGGAGGGTCCGAATCGTGTAGGACCTCTGATCAACGGTGGGCTGCGAGGTCGATGGTCTGACATTAACTTTGATGCCCGCTCAGCATGCGGACTCCGTCGGTAGTATGAGCTACTTGACGTGCTCTGAGGCTCGCGACTCGCGAAGGAATTCTCCTTCACAGTGGATGTGGGTCGACTGCTTCTTGTCCAGGGTGAATGTACGGTAGGAACCACCGGTTGCGCTGAAGTAGAAGTGCTTTGCAACCCACCATTATTACCATTCTCTATAACTGGCAATTGCGAATATGGCCTTGAAGCATATCTCTCAGGGCTGATGGAACTCTCTTCTTGCTTGATGGGATGCTAAGATGGCACAGAGGAAGATTCAGTACATGAGCGGCATAAAACGAGAACCCTGCACATACATTTTCACTCTGCGGAGGACCGTTGAGCAGAGCTTGTAATGACGCTGATTTGCTCAGCATCGTTAAAGTTTGTTGCGTCGGAATCATAGGCTGCGCCAATGCCACGACACTCTGTCCAGCTGACACGTCAGGTTGTAGTCGTATGCTATCAAGGAATCGGTCCGCTGAGCGCGCACGAGGGTGTTCCTGCGAGCTCGGTGCATTCGGTCGCGAACTCGAATTCTCCCTCGGGGACCATGAACTATCATAGTGGACTGAACGACGCCCACGTTCCTGGTCGGTAGTAGGAGAAGCAGATCGTCGATGTGACTGGTATGGAATGCTTGTGCCGGATTTCGGGTTATATGCAGGCCGTTGGTATTTTGACGTCAGGAAGATGGGTTTCGAACTAACATAAGAAGAGCTGGTCAGCATGTAGTATGCGAAACGAACTGATTGAAAATACTTTTCAAATAAATGGATATAACTTCTGCTTTGAGTGTGAGTGATTGCTGCAGAGCTCCACGCAACAGAGGCTCACATAGACAATCCTTCTAATGCGGTCTTGCAGGCGGCGCTTTGCGCTCTCCTGGCGCCGCGCTCCAGGCTCGTATAGCGACTCTGTATAATCATTGTTCAATCTCTAGATACCAAAAGAAACCATGGACAGAGAAAGGTAGACGGCAAAAAAATCTCTGCGAGAAATTCTATCAATCAGAGTCCTCCGAAACTCTGAAACTGTTCGCGGAATTCGCAGGATATGATAACAGGAGGCAATACAACACTCACACTTTCTCTCGTGATGTTATAGTTGCATAGAATGAATCCACTTTTGTGGATAACGCGGGTGCTATCTGGGGTTGGTATTGTGAACAGACTCAGGGTCCTTGTAAGATCCTGAAGAGACGGCGGAGGATCGTCCACCAATCTTCCGGACTCTTCAGCTGCCAGTTTCCTAGCGCCTTCACCTTTGAATTGTATTCGCAAGGTGATAGTCATCCTTTGTCTTGAAGGAAGTGATAAGACCGCTATCGGTTAATACTGGTTTACGCCGAATGTGCCTTACTTCGTGAGAGTCAGTGATGATCACCGGAACACACTTACGAAAGATGAAAATCGACACACCTTCTGCTATGCGAAAAATTCCGCGTTATTGCGTAAGACAGAAGGACTAGATACTTAAGTCAAGAGTCGTCCTACCCAAGACTTACTTTCTGTGTGTTGGCACGAACCAAGATGTCCTTCCTCGCGCGATGTCTGCGTGGCTCGCGAGCTTCACGGAAGAATTTTAGTCACGTGAGCAAGATCATACTATCGAAGCTCGGCATGTCCCTGTCTGCAGGTTAACTTGGCCAGGGCTGCGCATTCGCGCTTCTGGGTCCGATGAGAAAGTTTTGCCGAAATCCGTTTCCAGCATATATAATAGAATTAAATACATACGCTAAGGGCATATCGGTGTCGCGCTAAATACATGTTATGTATCACTGATTAGTAATAAAGCATCTAGACTGTGCCCATAGTGTCTACGCGTGTAATATAAGTCGCGTCGTGCACAGCAATGTACCACGCGTAGTATCTTGCGCTTCCAGTCGCGTCGCGCGTTGTAATGCAGCCCTCGTAGTGTATTTCGC
>JAAIFI010000417.1:0-23148 GCA_011032875.1 Phlebia tremellosa | reverse complement strand
ATAGCGTGCAATGTATCTCCAGCCTTGAGCTGGTCTTTACTCCGGACCATCACCTTGAGACTCACTCATAACCCTTCAACGTCGACATTCGCGTTGACGTGCGTGCTGTATCTCGCCGTCCTTAAGAGTTGGTTGCAACTTAGCACATCGAGCATGACGGTATTTGCTTTCATGCTTTCAATCCTGTGTCGCTACTTGCTAGGTACATTTCATTCACTCAATTGTCACTCTAACAACTCACACACATTCATAGGATGTATTGTATTATGCCGTCATATGCAGTACACGTCAACCGTAGAACAGTGCAACATGCACTCATTTCCCTGTGCATTTGAGTCATTCTCTAATAAATACTTGTGCTTTAAGGTCTGAAGGCTGGGAAGGCCACGTAGTAATGATAGTGCAAGTCAGCATACCATTGTGTCTTTTTCTGTTATGGTGTAAGTCCTGCTGAGGGCTCCAATCACAGTTGAGTGCACACTGTATAGTATGTACTTATGGAGAGCCAGCATGCAGCGACTCAAGTAGCATGCGGCATGGCACAGCGAGTGCACACAATGGACATCTAGTATTGAGATAGCAGGAGAATAGAATAGCGAAACACATGCAGTAGGGAATACACCGAGTGGAAAGATTTCCGCAAGACGGGCAGTGTGACGTAGGGTTAGGGCTAGGGTTAAGGTTGGCAACATGTAGCTGCACGCAACAAAAAATGACTGCTAGTGCCCATTCTGCCAGCAGTTTGTCATGTCACAGTAGTTTAAAGTGTGTATATATGAACCAGACAAGATGCTGTATTTGTGCGAGAAACCCGCTAAGCCTTCAGCCATGGTGCCAAATTACTTCAAGTTACTTGTTGACAAAGTACCTTGGAGTAACTTAGTTCAAGTTAGTTCAAGTTAACGCTCAAGTTACAGCTACTTTCATAACGATGGGCCCTTGTCGAAGAAATTACGTATATTGAAATATTGGCGGAGATGAGGAATTTGACAGCGCCGAGCTCAGATTGGTGGCAGGAAGGGTGGATTAGAGCTCCGAAGCGTGATGAGCGCTCGGCACAACGTCGGATCTGTCTTCGGATTTGATATTTCTGGGTCCCGACTGTGTGAGTTCTTTTTCGGTAAGGGCCTATCGTTATGAAAGTAGCTGTAATTTGTCAACCACCAGCTCACATGGGCCGATGAATTTCTTCCGCAACACTAACGACCGATTCAGGGGTGAATCGTAAAGATCTGCACATGCACGTATGTTTGATATGCAATGTATGTCTGTATGGTGCGCACGTATGAATGTATGTATGTACAATAAGGATTCCATAAATCCGCCTCAAGTCGCTCATTCTTCGTACTTCGTTACGTTGTTCTCTCTACTCCCCTCCACGTGAAAAACGAAGACCGCTCAGTATTTTCCATTGACGCCGTTACCGTTACCGTTGCCGTTGCCATTGACGTTTCCGTGCCCGTCTGCCGCGACGTGACTGAGAGCCGCATCTGCCTTCCGCAGGTCGCCCTCGCTGAGACTGTTCGACCGTCCGCCGCCCGGTGTGCTTGCGCCAGACAGAATCGAGCTTGCACGGGATCGGACCTTCATTACCAATGGGCTACGGGGGATACGCACAGTGAGCCCGAGAGTAATCAATCAGTAGAACTGAAAGCAACGTACAAAGGATAGCCTTCCTCCTCGTCTTCCGCGCTTGCGGGCCACGCCGAATAGCCGCGATAGTCGCTCGTTGCCAGGCCCTGCATCTGCACCGAACGTATCAGTACCAGCAGGCAATTCCGAGGCGCACCCATGCTTACCTCTTCTGTCAATGTCCCAAGATCCCCGGGTGTCGCCAGCCCCGTCATCCTATACCGCGGACTCGGCGGCACACTATTAGGCGGCATCCGCTCCATACCCATCCCGAACTCCTCGTCGCCCTCCGCACCCTCGCCGATCTCCGGCACCCCGTAGAACGCGTCGGGATACGCGCGCCGCAGCGCGAGCTGCCGCGCTTTGCTGTACTCGATGCCGAGGTTCTTCCAGTCGAGTAGTGGGCTGAGCCGTTCGACGCGGTTGCGCTGGTTGATGCGCTGACGCCGTGTCTTGTTCACGAACGAGAACATGTTGTCTGTGAGCTGCGTCACGCTGTCCTCCACGCTCTGGCTGCGCCGGTCGACGATGTAGCAGCCCTCGTCTTGCGGACGCTCTATTAGATCCTGCATGAAGCACCCGAACCCGGAGAGATTTGTTGTTACACTCGGAATGCCCATCTACGGTAGTAATGTCAGTCGCATCGCACGTGTATCCGTCAGCGACGCACACAGTGAGAACACATGCAGGAGCACTTACCACTGTACACTCTGCAGGTGTGTAACCCCAAGGCTCGTAGTAACTCGGGAAGACGCCGAGATGGCAACCTCGCACAAACTCCTCGTAATCCATGCCGAGGATTGGGTTGTTCGAGTTCAAGAAGTCAGGGTGGAAGACGACCTTGACGCGGTCTTGGCTTGAGTTGAACAGTTGCACCCGTCGGATTTGATTGAGGATCGGATCGTTCGCATCGTCGGCCATATTGTGCGTCGTCACTGGTGGGAGCGCGTTCCTCTTCAGCGCAAATATTCTTCGCTTCAACAACACCTTGTCTTCCTCCGACAGCAGGTCGTCCGGTGTAGGCAGCGTCGCATGTTCGCTGTGGACGAACGTCACATGAGTCTGTGTCTCCCCAGCTTTCACCTCTCGCTGGAAGACGCACCCGTTCGAGCGCATGGCGTGGTCAAACAACCGCGCGCCGATCTTGTTCTGTATTTCTGTCACCGTGTCCCGCAGCTGCTTCGTCACCGCCTGACCCTTGAGCGCGTCGATGGTGTACGAATGTGTTGCTGCCGGCATGATGATGAACGCGATTACCGTCATTTTCGAGCCGCTTTTCTTTAGCCGGTAGTTGAGGCCTGCGGTTCGTTAGTGTGCGGTAGATATACCGAGTTAAAAGGAGAGGATACGAAAGAAGCTTACGAGCGAGGGCCTCGATGAACATATCGACGCCCTTGTTGCGGTATTCGTATCGTCCCGCCGTGAACATCTGCAAGGGATGACGTCAGTCACACCCGTTAGCATGAAGGCAGTAGATGAAAGCAGAAAACCGCACGTAAAGCGTGTTTTCGAGGTCAAAATCGTAATGACCATAGAAGTGTCCGCGAACAAAGTCATGGATCTTGGCCTTCGATGCCGCATGCAAGTTCTGGAATTCGTGCATCGCCTGGAACTTGACCACATTCAACCCATTCGGCAATACCCCGTCCGGCTTCCGCTTCAGCAGGTGCTCGCTTTCGTATGCCGTGATGTGCGACACCGTCGTGAACACGTCCGCACAATGCGCCGCTGACCGCTCAATGCAGTACCGGTGGTAGATCCCGCGCTTGCCCGCCTCATGGTCAACGTCAAAGTATTGGAGGTTGTTGTAGAAGTCGACCGAGCCCGCGCACAGGTACCGTCCTAGAAGCGTCGCGTGCGTCGTGAAGACAGTTGTCACGTCGATATGCCGTTTGCGGCAGAGGGGAATTGCGAGGCCAGCTTGCCACTCGTGGAAGTGTGCGACGACGGCGGTGGTGAGTTGGCGGGCGACGTACTGCCGCACGATCGGTTAGAGATGAGCGAGATAAGAACAAAGGGGGGTTGCAGACGCACCTCGCCAAGGAACCAGGCGACTATGTAACCAAAGATAATCGTTTCGTTGGTTTCGTGGTCGTTGGGCGGGGTAGGTATTCCTGCGAGATTCCACAGATCACCCTTCCACTCGTCGAGTCGCGAGTACTGGCTGCCGGTGTCGAAGAGCAGGACATGGGGGGCGCCCTCGACGAGCCAACGTCCATATAAGCACTTTACGCCGGCACTGCGGAGGGCATCGAGGGAGGCCGCGAGGTGAGGGTCGGTAGGCTCCTGCTGCTCCACCTCCATTGGCGCGGTCTTGTAGCTGAGGGGGCCGATGAGGCAGTAACGGTCTCCATACTCCGAAACGGTGACAGGGACCTTTGTCTTGATGACGGTGTAGATACCGCCGACCTTGTTGGCGACCTCCCAAGCGCACTCGAAAAGGACCGGTAGTCTCACGTCGCGTTTTATCTCTGGGTCGGACATGGCTGGGATAAAGGGGGAGTAGCAGATGTGGTAGTGAAAAAAGAGAAAGATGAGCGAGAACAGTGAGCTGGACGACGAGCTGAGGGGTCAGAGACGGTCAGAGACGACGAGAGAGCAGTGGAAAGCAGCGAAGAGCACCTCTTGGGAGTCCTTCCTTGCCGTTCCTCGCCTTCGAGTCTCTTTTGAGACCAGACGCAGCCCGGTTTTCCAACCTATCGCCGTGACGTCACACTCACGTGTGCTTTCCCCGCACGTTTCTGGGCCGTGACAGGTGACATCAGGATCCCCGCTTCACTCTCTTTGATCTCGACATCCACGTCCTCCACGACGAGCAGCTTCTAGTACTACGCTAACCACACACGGCGAGCTCAGTACTCGTAGCACAGACCACATGTCACTTTCCTATCGTCAATTCAATGAATTCACTATCATACTCGCGAGGAAAATCCAGCAGTAACTGTCGGATTCCCTTACAAGTCATTGCAATACGTACTCAGAATTCTAAACCGCAAGGTGCGCGGGACTGGTATAGCCCTCGCTTAAAATTCCGCATCTATTGGTCATGAGCATACTATACGTTCCTGGATGAAGGAAAAATTGCCAATGCGCTGTAGCATATGCACGCGGACCTGACTACATTTTTCGCGACAAACCTCCAAGCTCTATACAGTACAGTTCTGTTCACCTCATATATCCGTATTTCCCGGAACGAAAATAATGCCCCCATCTCACACCATAGATAATCCGTCGTATCGAACCCCATCCTACCCCATCGCAGTTTGTGGAGAACCTTGTCGCTGCCTCAGAATCTATTTTTCCTGCCGTGTTTTCCAGGAACGCGCCCGCACCGACGATCGACACCGATATGGACTGATGCTCGCTGATGCAGCGGGCAGACGGCGGTCAGCTGTCGTGCTCATGATAGATTTTTCGCGACATGACAACGCAGATCTTCCTTTCACACACCAGTAATATGACAGAACTCTCGCTTTCTGCGTACACAACATGTTCCAGTATAATCATCCTCCGTGGCCAGACCTCTCGCTTGGAACAAGCCATTTCATACGCTTTTGACTTCTCACAAGCCTCTAGAATACGATGGAGATACGTCGGCCCTAGCACACACGACGCGCTGGACTGATCTCGGAAGTAAGAACTCTCTCTGTACATCTGCATCTGCATCACCTCTCATCCTCTCATCGTCTTCTAGATCTCCCGGTCGTCGCGCGCGAACACGGTATCACTCCCCCGCCGCAAAGTATGCGCGGACAGACGCCTGGCGGGACAGATGCATGCATGGAGGCAGTGCTACTCCTTCTCGGCTAAAATACCGTGCAAGATCAACCCCCACCGCGCCTCGACATATCTATCGCCCCCTCATGTCCTCGCTCGCGTCTGCGGGCTCAGTACTCGGTAATAGATGCTCGCCACGCCCCCGCCCCCGCTGCTGCAGCTGACTCGTAGATCAGACGACTCGAGCGTCCCCCTCGTAAGCGTCTTCATTCGTTCGAGGTACTCAGAATACGTGCTGAGCGTGTGCATGCTCTCCTACAGAATCTCGTCCCATACACGATCGCGGCCTTTGGCACGCTCCTCGTGAGTCTCTCGTCTTCTAGCCTTCTTCCTCGTGCCTAGCATCCTTCTTTGGTTCTCTGGTGTGGTTGCACGCTATATACCGCATGGTTGAACCCAGAAGACTATTTCGAGGAGACGGTCTTGGCATCGCATAACACATGCGTCGTCTCGAGTAAACCGTCACATACTGTCACTCGTCGTCATCGTTGTCATTAATCCCCTCGTCTCGATCGTGGCCGCGTTCTCGATGCGACGTCGGGCTACACATGGACCCATATATCGCACTGACGCCACTGTTGACATTGACATCGGTGCTTATGTCCGACCTCTCTGTTATGTTCCAGTATCCTGCTCCTGCTATAGTACTGACTATGTTCTACAGGTATACGACTATCTGTGCACGCTCGCAGACGAGGTGCGTCCCCACCGTATGTCCGCGTGGCTCGCTCTTATATACCCGACAACACCTACCAACTCAACTTCAAACCTGGTCACACCACATCACATCACATAGATCACGCTCGTCTGGTCTCAGCCCTTCCACATCGGCACGATTCTCTTCTTGCTCAACCGCTACCCACCCTTCATCGACACCTTCCTCTCGCTATACTGTAAGAATCTCGTTGCATCCCTTCTTCCTTTGACAGTCAAAGCTCAACTGACTGAACTCGCCTCGCCGCATCTCATCTGACCGCACGCAGTGCTGACGACAGTGCAGACTCCCGAGGTGCGTCTCGCCCCAATTGACACTTTCATCCCATCCTTCGCATCATTGATAATGATACTGATACCTTTCTCGTACGCACCGTTCGCACAACAGACATGCAAACGCGTTTTTAGCACTGTCACATGTACATGCCCCATCTATGATTCTACATAACCCAAACTGACTCGCAGACATGACAGGGTTGATCGTCGTCGGGGTGTTCGTTGCCGAATGTACGTCCTACGTCCCTTGTCTCGTTTCAGCTGCAATACTAACCGCCGTGCAATACCCGTTGCTTATCCGATATCGACACATAGCTATCCTCATGCTGCGCACATATGCTATATACGAGCGCAAGCGCTGGGTGCTCATCCTCCTGTGCTGCGTCCTGACGGTATGTCCCCTCTCGCATCTTGTCCTTTCGTGCTTGCTCTTTCCTCCTTTATCCTTCCTCTCGACATGCTCTCCACACTCGTGCTGCCTCTTCCCACGCTCGCACTGTGCGCCCGGCCCTACAGGTCGGAACCCTGTGATGGCAGCCCGAGGCCCGCCATCTGATCGCACTGTCACTAACGCCGCTTCGAGGCGAATATACGCTACGCGATGTCAAAAGCTTGCAGGGTCGATGTCCGTTCTCCTATAAGTACACGGGCTCTGCAGACTGCTGCTCATTAGCGCATTCCTACCCCGCTTTTCCACTTTTCCTCCTCTCCATGCTCTTTTGGCACATACGTCGTGTGGATATTGAACATCGAATGTTGGTTGACTGAGCACCTCCGCTTCTCCCACAGGGCGTCGTCGTCCCCGGCTTCGTTGTTGTCAAGCTCGAGCTCGACTCGCTCAGCTGTACGTCTCCTCATTCTTATTCTCATATTTTCCCAGCTCTCCTAAGTCCTCCCTTGAGTTTTTCGCTGATGCGAGCTGCAGACGGTTACCCTGTCTCAGGGCCTTATAACGGTTGCATGTTCACGAAGCCGACGTCCGCGATCATCTTCGTCGCGTACGTGCTCGTCGTGTTCTCCGAGACCCGTGAGTGTTCTCTTCGTTCGATGGGAGTGCTCTATGTTCGTTTCCTATTATGTTTTTGAGATGTATGGCTATGGCTTCCATTCCGAGGCTCTCTATACGCTGTTCATCTCGCCGTTTCCTTTTTGAATTGCCGCGATTGTCAAAATGCTTCAAATTCTCACATATTTCAATTTGTACTCCATGATGTCCGTACTTGTATTGTGAATGCTGAGGACGGCTAGTGTAGGGTGCAGAGTACGTGATGGGCGGCCGCCATCTATGTGCTCCGTTGCCCTGCCTCGTTCAAGTCTCAATGAACGCACAATATCTTCTGAAAAACTCTATGATCCTTGCATCTCGTCTTACACATCCTGTGTTCAGATAGCTGACATCCTCTCCCTGCATCTTATCTGTAGTTATAGGATGTCTTACACTGTACAAGGCTGTACAACACCGTACGTCCTGTTCCATTGATAAACATATCCCACACGAGGAACTGACCATTTCCTCTCACTTTGTACAGTACGCCGTTCCCAAGCGCCGCTCGTGGTGAACCTGTACCGTAACGGTGAGCACTTCATCTTTACTCGCACTCTGGCGTGGCTCTGAAATCAAATGCGCTCACAGGGCTCATGTTCTACGCTTACGTACTTAGTACGACTGTCTCCTACTCCTGCTCGCTGTTGTGATATTGAAGGACGACACTTCTCCCACTCCAACAGTCATATCACTCGCGAACGTGATCGTACCCATCACAGCGCAGAATGTAAGCCTCTCCTCTCACGTTTGCTCTACGGATGACACTCATCTACACCTATGTAGGATGCCTATGACAACTGGCTCGCAACGTACGTCTTCTCTCTGTTCACACCCATCTCCCGCTCACCACCATGATTCTTCTGCACACATGATATAGTCCCCAACGCGTCCTGCACAGCGTCTTCTGCAACCGCATCCTGCTCTCCATCCTCCAAAGCCGCGCAGACCTGAACTACCCCGGCTCCTCCGCGAGCACGACCTCGAACTCGCGCTTCAGCTTCCGCGGGGCGTCGCAGGGCTGGCGCAGCACGGTGTACCGCTTCACGTCGTTGCTGCCGGCGTCGGGGTCTGAGAGTGCGGAGACGGGGGAGTCTAGTGGTGGGATTGTATTTGCGACTCTGCGCACGGACGATGAAGAACGTGGGCGAGAAGAAAGGGAAGAAGAAGGTGGAGAAGGGAACGCAAGGCTAGATGACGGCGTGCGTGCGGAGGATATTCCCTTACAAGACCTGTCGTACTCTGGGAAGGGAAAACGGAGAGCGGGCGGCGAGGATGGGATGGTGTACGATCGGGATGAGCATGGCTAGTGTGTGTATGTGTCTTACTCCTTTGTGAGAAGTCCTACTCACATGGTTGATTAAGTTGGGAACAGCCCCTCATCCAACCAGCGTGCAGACTATTGCTGGTGTGTCTTCATACGCATCCTAGATTTAGACAGCACGTGTTCGCTACCGACGATCTATATTATGCTCGTAATGTACAACAGACGCTTTTTCGAGAGTGTTATATTTGACGTAGATGCTAGTCCATGTGGGTATCAGTACACTGGTCTTACAAATGTATTCTTCTGAACTTCAGATACTACCCCAGTCTCTGCACTGATGAACTACTATCCAGTACTGCCTTTGGGGTTGCAAAGCAAGCTGTGTAAAAAGACATGGAAGCTCCTGCCATTGGTCTGTGTGACACTGTCGGCGCATTGACGGCGAGCGCGGGTTGTAGTATGCTGAGAACATCGGTGTTTGTGCAGCTACGCGTCTCGGGTAGAAGCTTTGCAGATCGGCCGTGGTACGAAGGTTACCGTAAATCACTAGAGCCGACAATGCGTTGTGAAAGCAGTCACATGAGACCGACTCGGAGCGTGCAATGATTATATTTTCACCTGTACAAAGTAATGTACATATAACTTGCATGCCCAGAAGGCTTTGAGTTCTCGACTATTGTTGGTACATTTAGATGTGATATTAGATTGAGTTAGAGTGCTTTCGAGTCTTCTCATGCCAGCGATGCAATCGCCGCACCGAGTTCGCTCCCGGCAGTTGCCGAGCCGAATCTAGCGATCCGAGAGAGCGGCGATCAGATTTCGGGCGTCTTTCCCGCGTCTAATTGGTGTGCGCTGAGTGGTTCCCCGCAGTTCTCCGCACTTTGTCCATTTTATATAACCTAGACCCGGGGCAGTCAAATACCAAGTACACCCTCCCTCCAAATCCACATACCCTCCTCCTCTTCACCCTCGCCACATCCTGGATCGCTATGAAGACGATCCACAAGCGGTTGTACACCGCCATTCCTCGCTCCTTGGCCTCCTCCTCGTCAACACCACCATCGACCACGACCCGTGTCCGCTCCAACTCCGGGTGCTCCTCTCGTTCTCTCTACACCGCAAGTTCCACAGGTCTACCTTTCTCTTTCTTTGATTCACCTGCGCCTCCGCCAAGCTCTCGTCCTGGGTCCACCAACCTCGTTGTGTCCACACGGCTCGCTGCGGAAGTCAAGGCAGAGATAGAATCCAATTCTCCCTACTCTAACCAAGGGCAGCAAAATACGCCCCAGTCTCAATCCCAAAACTCAGGCCCACCGCCGTACTCTCTTGCGTTCTCCTCAACACAGTCTGACAGCACTGGGCACATTCCGAACAACTACAACCTCTTCTTTCCCTACCAATCGTTTGGTTCCGCGTCGTCATGGCACTCCACTGTGAACTCGGGGCACGATGCGGCGCACCCTTCAAAACGGCAGCGCACACGATATCACCTCGACGTCGGAGCCTACGGGATTGCTAAAAGATCGCACGGGACATGCGTGGCGGGACGCGACGGCAGAGTAGCCAAGTCGCTCTCGAAAGAATCGACCGCCGACGAGGGCTCAAACCAGTCGGTACAGGTGGGCGAGGATGCCTACTTCGTGCGAGACAATGCTATGGGAGTCGCAGACGGCGTCGGAGGCTGGTCGAGAGTACGGCACCCTGGTAAGTTCATCCTCACTTCTACTGGGATACGAGAGACTTATTTTGCCCCAGGACGAAAGGACGACCCCACCCCGAGTGCCCTCTTCGCACGGCGGCTCATGCATTTCTGTTCTGAAGAGGTTGACGCCGCCATGGCGCATCCGGCTTTGTCCGATGCGAGGTCCGATAGCAGGTAACGCGCCATTTCATTATCAATTCCAAATTCCCTATACTGATTCACATGCTCGCCGTACCCAGCGCGGCTCCCACAGGGGACAATGAAGCACTGCACGAGCAGCTCGAGGACTCCCTCGAGGACCTTGCCGACGGCCTAGACGTGCTGATGATCCTGGAAAAAGCGTACGAGAAAACGATCAGGGCTCATGTGGTTCCCCAGACAGGAGCTAGCGCGAATGCAGCAGCGTCGAGACCTCAGGACGGCGCTACACCCTCCTTGGCGGACTCACGCGCACCCTTAGCAGATCCCGCCCCTGCCTCTCTACCGCCGCATACCAGCAACCCTACCAGTGGCAGCGGTTCTCACAGCAGTCAAGCACGACAAGCGCACCCGGCGCACACAGCCGAAAACGCGCCGCACGTGCCGCTTATGGAAGGCTCTTCGACCGCACTTCTCGCGATTCTCGAGCACCCCTCGCTGCCGTCGCCGAAGGCGTCGAAGCCCCGTTCGTTGTTCAGCCCGCACCCACGGCCCGCAGACGTGCCGCACGCGCCCAGCGCCGGCGCGGACCGCGGGGCAGTCATCCGGATTGCACATCTCGGAGACTGTATGGCCATGCTCATACGGGGCGAGGAGATCGTGTGGCGCACCGAGGAAATGTGGTGGAACGTGCGTCTTTCTTCCCCTTGCATTGGCTCTCCCACATCGTCTCGTACTGACGAACCATTTTTCTGCAGTTTAACACCCCGGTCCAATTAGGCCCCGCCTCCTCGACGAAACCGCACGACGCACAAGTGTTCACCCTACCCGTAGTCGAAAACGACATCCTCATCCTCGCCTCGGACGGGCTGAGCGACAACCTCTGGGACGAGGACATCCTGGACGAGGTCGTCCGTTTCAGGCGATCTTTCCTGTCAAGCGCAGTCGCGCAGGCCTCACCGAGCCACCACGACACGCTGTCGCTCCGCCGGAGCTCGCTTGCGGGCATGCTTAGCGAGGCCCTGTGCTCGCGTGCACGCTGCGTATCCGAGAGGCGCGGCAGCCGGAGCCGCAGGGGCGCGCCGCTGGCGAACAAGGTGAACCTGGAGGCGACGGCCGAGGATGACATTCCGTTCGGTCGACGCGCACGAGAACAAGGGAAGTGGTTCGAGGGCGGTAAGCCCGATGGTGAGTTCCGTTGCAACGTCTCGGCGTAAATCATACTAACGAATCTGTGTCAGATATCTCGGTTTTGGTCGCTGTGGTCGCTCCCGTAGAGTAGACGGTGTCAAGCTCTAGACCTCTTCTTGCATTTCTCTTCTTGCGTCCATCTATCTCATCTCATATGGCATCATCACTTACACATACACACACACATTTACACGGACCGCTCTATTTATTCAATTCGATGTTCACACATACCATTTCATGTATAATCAGTGTAAAAGTACAAACCCAAGACGGCTGAAGCGTGCGCGCCCTTAAGGCGGGTCGTTTCACAAACGTCGAGCACAATTGGAATATGAAAAGGCTTTACCAAATGCAACCACACACGCATATCTAGCTGATGTCCATCGCCTCTGCCGTATGTGTGATCTCCTCGCTGACTATCAAGCTTTTGATGTCCTCTGTCTTCCACGCCGTCGTGCCCCTCCGGAAGATGTAGCTTCGCTCCTTCTGCACACGCTCGTTCGGTTTCACGTAATTACGCAGCATCTCCGTGTGCGAGGCCGTGATCACGCAGACGTCGACGTTCGATCCTGAGCCCAAGTCGTTGAAGATACCGGCAGAGACCGCGGCTGTCACCAGCTGCAACGCGTCTTCGCGCTGTAAGTTGCCGAAACGAAAAGCGAAGGTTGAGAGTGGTTAGAAACCGGGGTGGGTGCATTGCAGTCTGATGAGAAGTGAACGCACCTCCATGTTGGGCTGCCAGCCATTCTCGAATACTGCCATCGCCGCGAGCGAACCTGATCCCATCGTCACGTACGGCAGCTTGTCGGTTGAACCGTGTGGGTGGATCGTGAAGAGCTGCGGGCCCGTGGCGTCCACGCCGCCCAATACCAGCGCGGCACCAATATTGCCCTGGTATCTGCAGACACAGGCACAAATGTGAGAACCGGGGGCAGTGGAAGGGGAGATGGAACGGATATGAAAACGCACTTGAAGAGCATCTGCTTGAGCATGGTCATCGCGGTCACGACGCGCGGCTTCCTGCCTGTTGACAGTGCATGCATCTCGATGTTCGAAGCGATAAGTGCCGTCGTAAATTCGGTGTCTGCTGCTGTTCCTGCACCGCAGCAGCGAATCGACTCTGAGATGTAGTGGATCTGGCAGGCGTGGGCAGGAGCTCGGTTAGTCTCTGTGACTTAATGAACAGGACATGCTGCATGCACACACCTTCTCGCAGTTCTTGTCAGCCACGATGGGGCCCTCCGTCGCTCGTGTATCAGCACCGAGGACGATGCCGTCCTTGAACAGACATCCGACGATGGTAGTACCCGTGCTGGTAGCCTTTGGTAGTGGCAAACCCCGCTCGGAGAGGAAGTGGTTTCTGTTATAGCACACATGAAGCACTCAGCAGCATCTGCAGGCATGCGGGCGCACCTTACGGTGTTTGAGAAGTCGAAGCCAGACGCGTTGTATACATTGGGGGCGGCCATGAGTGTGAGGTCGTGCAGGTCGTGGCGGTCGGTGAGGATGAAGCGAATGAGAGCGTACGCGTCTTGTCCGCGCAAGCACTTCGCGTCACCCCGCCCGGCCCCCGAACACCCTGCCTCTCATTAGCGCCCAAAGACCGCAGCCATTCGAGGCCTACACTGCCCGTCGTCGTTCTCGACGCCCGTCACGACCTCAGAGTCTTTAACCATCCGCAATACCGCGACAATCCATTCATTGACCTAACTTGACATTACGACCATGGCCTCGGGGTGGAAATCACTGCAATCTGGCATCGCCAGTCTCAACTTGGGCCAGTCGGCAAACAAGCTCGCCAGGGGGTTCAACTCCAGCGTGCAGGCCACGAAGGAACGGCTCGGACAGGTGTCTCCAGACGAGATCACCGAGCTCCCCCAAGGTGTGTTCGTATTGCCTGCGCTTGCGCATGACGAGTCTCCAGGTGTGACGAACGAGCAGAATACAAGGACCTCGAGACCCGGGTTGATGCCCTGCGCCAGGCCCATCTGGCACTGCTGAAGTGAGTCCCACCGCGCCTCCTACTACCATGCCTAACTGACAGTCGTGTGCCTCCCCGTAGGATCACGAAAGTTTACGAATCCGAGACGTACGACTACCCAACTGCCATCCAAGAATCCATCACCGAGCTCGGCACGACCATCGGGCAGGGCATCACCAACTTCGCCGCCGCCAACCTCAAGGGCACCAACCTGCCCACCCCGGAGCCGACGTCCCCCACGCAACAACACAAGACCCTCCCGCACGCCCTCGGACGCGCTGCCACGACCGCTGCGACAACACTGCATGAGGTCCCCGGCTCGAGCGAGGACAAATTGGCGAAGGGTTTAGCGCAATATGCGGGCGCATGGGAGAAGATCGCGGAGGCCCGCGAGATACAAGATCACACCATCAAGACTGGGTTCCTCCAGCCCTGGCAGACGACCCTCACCACATCAATTACTGTTGCGATGAAGGCCCGTCAGGCGGTCAGGCTTAGCAGACTAGAGCTAGACGCCGCTAAACAGACGTCAGTGCATACGGGCCTCCGCTACCGTTCATCCCTCCTGCTGACCACTGAATTTGATTTCTAGGCTGAAGAACGCTGGCGCTGGCAAGCAGGAGGCCGCTCGGATCGAGGTCGAGAACGCAGAGGATGACTTGGTACAGAAAACCGAAGTTGCCATCACTCTGATGAAGACTGTCTTGGAGAACGTGAGTGCTTTAGTGCGCTGTCCAGACCGCGTTGCTGAGTCTACGCTTTACAGCCCGAACCACTCAAAGATCTGAACGAGCTCGCAAAGGCTCAGGTGCGCTTCACGCAATCTTGATAAATGTTGGCGTGTGCTTACCCCTACGCAGCTCATATTCTACGCATCTGCCGCCGAAGCCCTGCAATCAGCGCAGGGCGAGATAGAAGAGCTGAGTGTCGCCGCCGAGGGCGAGTACAGGTGAATATCCTGCTGGGCCGATCAGAGACGCGGTTCTCACCAGTCGTGCATCCTCCCCCGTTCCGCGCAGGAAGTCTCGCGACCACTGAGCTCAAACTCACGTAGTCCTTCTTGATCGGGCTGTGGAACACTGTTGACGTTAATCATGACCATCCGGAATGTTGTTTTTGCTCGCTGATATACTTATGCGTCCTTTTCCTCTCACTCTCTCCTTCTCTTGTCCTGTGAACTATTATTGTTTCCTACCGCTGCATGCAACACGACTGCAATACCAAGACTGGATGATGTCACATCGACTGTGAAACCCGGGACTGTGGAAGCTCAAGGCATCGAAGTACTAGTATTGTGTTAGCCCCCTTCCAAACTTTCCCTCTTCGACCTACCATAACGAATCAGTGTCGTGTTGATCGACCATGACGCAATACACGGTAAATCGTGGGCGAGGTATAAAACTCTGAGACATATAAATTGAATTCCAGACAACCCAACAAATAATCAATATTCCATATCCAAGCATGGGGGCCACAGTCTGTTTAAGACGTCCCTAGGGATGTGACACGAAAAGGCTAAGAACCCTTTCAGCTTAAGTAGGTCGCCAGCACAGGGAATACCCCCTTGCTCCCAGCCATGTTAGGGCAAATGCAAAGTCTATGAGGACGATCCCGCGAGAACCGTCCGGAAGGATGGGACATAGGACTTGGCCCTCATGCTAATCGGTTTGACTTATCGTGGCGAACTTCACCGTTCTGACGGCATGTCTGAGCCCGACCGTCTGCCAAAGTCTATCAGTAGCCGCCCTCGAGCAATCGAGGACGAGCGAGTTCACCAGCTGCTCTTAAACTTCCAACGGTAGTGTTGTCCAGATCGTATAGACTTAGTTCATCGATTGCCTCCATTAGCACTCCATAAGACTGCCGCCCATCAGGTGTAGTAGTGACCTAAACAGAGGTAAGCCATTAGCGGTCGGCACGCGAGGAAGACATACAAGATGAAAGCCGTAGCCTTGAGATTCCTGAAGTCGGTCATATACTGTTTCTTCACGCCGTACCAGGTCCTCCGAGAGGTTGAGGTATGCGAGTCGCTCCCATTCCCGACAGCCGACGGGGCCTACATCGTTCTTTGCAGGAGTGGGGAAGTTCCGCTCGTCGAAGACCTCCAGGCATAGGACCTCGTCATGTCCCTCGAGTCGTCCATAGTATACTTGCGACCAATGCTCCGGTCCGCTGACTTTGATCTCAATTACTGTAAACGTGGGGGACGTCCGTGCGCTGAGAATATGGTTGATTGCCATATTTCTTGCCCTAACCTCGATAGAACTTCCTGAAATGTCATAGCTTGTTAAGACCAATTTATTACGATGGTTTTTGCATCTGCACGTACCAAGAGTTTATTTTTGATGAATTACTCTCAATTTTGGAACCTCAACAGCAAACATTACATCGTTAGCAGCCCTTGCAACCGGTATGCAGTATTCTTCCGATACGCTATCACTGCGCGTTCTTTTCAGTGCACTAGCATCAATGTGGAGTATATGGTGCCAACCAGTGTATATCAGACTCAACATCGTAAATTTTGTATTCGCCATGTGAAGAACGTCTTGAAAGCCTTCCCGAATGAGAGAACTAACTTTCAAGATCTTGGTATGAGACGGAAACTCGTCTCCAAGAGGGAGCTTCGTCATTGAGATTACATTCGAGATGCTCCTGGTCACGACGGCTAGAGCTATTTCTATAAATTAGACATGCTGCCAAAGGTAAGCTTGGGGGGAATCGGGTCGACATGAAGAATAACAAACCTATGGCAGAATACCAGTCAGACTACGACACGCAACAGAATTGTGAAATACTGAGTACAGAACCTTAGGGCCTCAAGTCGAAATAAATAGACTCTTGTGTAAGAAACAAGTAGTACTGAACAGTGAGTGGTTGGAGTTCAAGCTCCTTGCCAATTGACGCTGTCGCGTCGCGTCGCGGCCAGAACTGTGATCGCGTTCCTTTGTCTGCAACCTCTACGCCGTCATGCAAGCGGACAACCAACGTGAGGAAGTGCCTCGTATTTCCGTGGATGCCCTCTATAACTGGGAACGCATCAAGAATAGCTATACGAAAGCTGCGCATGCTAGTCTTGAGGGTCGCATCGCGTCCCGCTCTGACGCAGACAAGAAGCTGTTGCGAGCGCATCTACAAAAGGTCCGTCTTCCCTGGAAATGCCAATATTGCTCAACGACCAGACACTCATGTCATGGCTAGTTCATCGACAACACTTTTGAGAAGGCAACATCGAATCTACGTATCAATGGAAGGAATTTCGAGGACCTCAACCCCGAGGAACAAAGTGCGTTACACCTGCTTGTTATCATTCGCCAAGTCTAAGCCTCATTTCTACGCGTCGTGAACTTAGGCGGTATGGAGCCCTTTGATGAGGGCCTCGACAGGCATATCTGGTCTCTGTCGGATCAGAGCCTCCAATGGGACGGCGAGATTGCGAAGAAACGTCGAGAGAAGCCGCAGGAAGTGCATCGACTCATGAAGGAGCTCCTAGAGACTCAACATGCCGTTGACGAGCAGGAGGCGGAAGAATATGCCCAAGTGGAAGAAGACGTAACGGAAATCGAACCAGATTGTGCGTACATTGTGTCACCTGAGGTTCTGCACGCTGACCCTCGTCCGTGGATATAGTGTCACCCAAGACATTCGATAACGTTGAAGAAACTGCAAGAAAGACCTTTGCCATTGCTGAAGAACTCCGACAGGTATGTGCTTTCGTAGATATCCTCACGATTGACTCTGAGATCGCCTTTCTAGAATACGTCGACGCAGCATGAACGAACGACAAGGTTGAAAGTGGTCACTGCTGAAATCAAGGCCCTGAAACCCTGAGTGGTTGTCTGCGTTTTGAATGTATATATACCCTTTTTGTAGCCCTAGACCCATTGAACGCATTGTATGACATGTACGATAGACACTCGTGTCGTTCAAGCGATCCGGATGCGAGCCGGCGGCTCTCACAAGTACCGCTCATCGCTGGAAGCAGGGAAATTAGATAAACGCAGAGAAAGTGATACAAGCTATGAACCGCGGAAGCCGCCACGACCACGACCTCCACTGAAGCCTCCTCCTCCACCGAAACCGCCTCTGCCGCCTCGGAAGCCTCCGCCTCCTCTTGGTGCTCCGCGTCCCATGCCTCCCCCACGACCACGAGGCGCTCCGCGCATCCCTCCACGACCTCCCCTTCCGCCAGGTGCGAACCCTCTTCCTCCTCCCCGTCCTCCACCGGGCGCTCCACGACCGCCTCTGGATCTTTCTGTAAGCACTGTCAGTATACACAAAGAACATACTGCCGCTATAAGACGTACTTGTGACACCTGCAAGACCGAGGAAATGAGTACGGTTACGGACTCAGGATACCAAGCAAGAACTTACCACCAGCCACCTTCGGTTTTGGCAAGAACCGCTCGATCGGTAGGAGTTTTTCACCACTGATGTATACCTTGTCGCCCTTCTTAAAGCTGCTGGCGACCATGCCCTGGTCCATCTTGACAGAAAAGTAAACCTCGTTTATTGGTCCGAGGATCTCATCGACCTTTCCGATCTGCGACTTGTTTTGAAGATATATCGGCGCGTTGAAGTGTGGTACTTTGTCCGCCATGAGGGAAGTGCAGAGCATCTCGTCCTCGACGGCGTGAACGAAGGAGCCCATTTCTACAAAACCGCTCATCATTTTAGCAGGACGTTCACACGGGGAAAGGGTCAGCATCACTGACCTAGCACAGTCTCCGGGGGGCCAAAATCACGCTGCTGGAATCCCCCACGTCCAAACCCACGTCCTGGAGCGACCAAAGTCATTAAGACTCAGTAGATGGGAAAGCAAAGAACGTCACATACCGCCACCGCGTCCGCCAGAAAAACCTCTACCTCCGCGGCTCATAGCTGTATAGTGCCGCTGGCTAGTTGAATGGAGGTGAGTGAGCGAGAGCGACTGAAGGTTTTGGACCTCAAAGTGGTTTATGCGAAAGCAGCTTGGGCGGCAATAACAAGTTTGCAGACACGGAGATAGCCGAATCGTTCTAGATCTCAAACGCCGTGAGATAAGATAAGAAAGGTACGACCTCTGTATATAACGCGACTCCACTCGACTTCTTATCCCATACCCGACTCTATCTTCGTCTACACTCATCTTCTGCTATCATGCCTTCAACAGAGACCCAGACGACTATCATCCCGCATAGTCAGAAACCGCTGGTCACCCGCACGTACCCAACCGTGGCGGAGCTTGACGAAGCGATAGAGAGGTCTGCAGCTGCACAGAAATCATGGAGGAAGGTTCCTCTACAAGAGAGGATCGCCATCGGTAATAAATTTGTTGTATGTACCATACGATTCAGTATATAAGTTCAACGACTGACGTTGCGAGCAGGAAGAGTTCAAGAAGATGAAGGACGAGTTCCCTATGGAATTGACCTTGCAGATGGGCCGGTGAGTCAGCAACGCACCATATAATTTCGCGAAACTCACGAAATGCTATATAGTCCTGTCTCTCAGACCCTGGGCGAGATGAATGGATTCCTGGATCGCGCACAATACATGCTCTCCATTGCAGAGGACTCTCTCGCGGATGTTCCCATTGTGGACAAGAATCTCCCCGGATTCAAACGGTACATCAAGCGGCCGCCTCTTGGTGTGGTACTCGTAATCGCTCCATGGAAGTAAGTCGGAACCCATCCATTCTTCAGACTTCTTTCTGACTCATGCAGTTACCCATACCTCGTGTCCGTCAACTCTGTGCTTCCCGCTCTCGTAGCAGGGAACACGGTGCTTCTCAAGCCCTCACCACAGACTCCTCTCACTGCTGAGCGATTCGCACTCGCGCTGACGCGTGCAGGCGTGCCGTCCGACGTGATCCAAGTCTTGCATCTCTCGCCCGCGCTCACTACGCACGCGGTGCAGCACGAGATGGTGGACTTCGTGGCGTTCACGGGAAGCGTCGTCGGCGGGCAGGCCATCGAGAAGGCCGCGGTCGAAGCGAAGTACTTCAAAGGGGTCGGGCTCGAGGTATGTACATCCCGATCAGCTATAGAAGCTTGCTCACTGTGTATTTTTGGGACGTCAGCTTGGCGGAAAAGACCCGGCATACGTTCGTCCGGACGCCGACTTGGATTATACTGTAGCAGGATTGGTCGATGGTAAGCAATCCTCGTCGACGACACTCTTCTCGACTGACCAAGCGTACCCACGCAGGCGCGTTCTTTAACCAGGGGCAGAGCTGCTGTTCCGTTGAGGTAAGAATACATCAGCATCTGACCGTCTTACGCATATGCTGACGGAGCTTGCAGAGGATATACGTACACGAGTCCATCTTCGACGCGTTCGTCGCGAAGTTCGTCGAGCTGACGAAGGTACGCCGGCCATGCATCGTGACTCCCGCATCTTCTGACTATATGCGTTCCATTCCACCAGCAATACAAGCTCGGCGACCCCACTCTCCCGGAGACAACCCTCGGTCCGGTAATCAGTCTTGCTAGTGCGGAGCGGATCCACAAACAAGTCAACGATGCCCGTGAGTTGTGGTCGACTTAATGACAATCACGCATATTCACTCAATCGTGTCGTAGTGAAAGCAGGCGCGAAGGCTCTCATCCCAGAGGACCTGTTCCCAGCTGCGCAGCCGTATGTTCAGTTCTCATTACTTTCACAGTGTGATGACTACATTTGCTTGTCCTCGCTCTTAGTGGTACACCTTATGTCGCGCCACAAGTACTCGTCAACGTCGATCACAGTGCGCATTTGCCCTACTCTCCACACATTGTGATGAATCCTGATCATTGACGTGTACTCCACAGGCATGGAAGTCATGATGGTACAGCACCACACTCATCTCTCCTCCCTTACTGACGATATCGATATTCACCCTCTAACCATCTAGGAAGAAACCTTCGGCCCGATCGTAGGCATAATGAAAGTCTCCTCCGACGAAGAAGCCCTCAAACTCATGAACGACTCGCCGTACGGGCTCACCGCCTCCGTCTGGACGAACGCCGCCACGAACCCCGCGTCCGAGGCTGCGTTCCTGAAGTTCGTGGATGAGCTTGAGACGGGTACTGTTTATTTGAACCGGTACGTCGCGTTTAAGTCTTCACCTGCCTTACTTGTTGGCAAAGGCAAACGGCTCATTGACGGGGTGATCGTCGATTAGGTGCGACTACCTGGACCCGGGCCTCCTCTGGACGGGCGTGAAGAACACGGGGCGTGGCGTCAGTTTGAGCAAGTTCGGTGAGTCGCGTCTCGCTCGTCGTGTAGTCGTAGTTGAGGGCGTACGCTAACTTTCGTGGGCAGGCTACCACCAACTCACACGCGCGAAGGCTGTGCACATGAAGCTCGTGACCGCTTGAAGCGCGTCACCGCGAATCATTCAAATGCAACATGTTCATGAAATACTAACAACGGAAGGACGGAATATATGGAACACAATGTATCAATACATATCTACGGTGGAAATATACCTCATGATCGATGATGTTCTACAAGTATCGTGTACGCTCGCAAATGTATTCATGTGAGTAAACGTATCGGGATATCTTCTGGTCTAAGAACCATATAGCATGCTTTGCGTCAAACTCCTGCGTTTACATATCTCCTAGACGCGTATCGCATTGTGTGCAAGTTTGTTTACCGCTACAAATACAGTTGTGACTTCCAGATTTTTCCTCCATTCATTGTCTACCATCTACCACGCATCTTCTGACCACTCGATAGAGAGCTGCACATGCAGCCTAGAGCTTGGAGGACCCGCCGGCCTCGAGGAAGCGCTTCTCGGCCTCCTCGAAGTTGATGACGTTCCAGATGGCGTTGAGGTACTGCATAGTGCGGATCGACACGCAATCAAGTCAGCATTGGTTTTCACAGCGGCAGGACGGGGAAAGGAGAAGAACGCACGTCAGCCTTAACGTTGAGGTACTGGAGGTAGAACGCGTGCTCCCAGACGTCGACGCCGATGATGGGCACGTGCGTGAGCAGCGGGTCCTGGTTCGCGGTGGTGACGATCTCGAGGCGGCCCGTGCTCGGGTTCAGTCCCTAATAACATCCCACACAAACACACAATCAGCACACAGATTCACTAAACGCGCTAGTGCAAAGACGAATACGCACGACCCAGCCCCATCCGGAGCCCTGGATGCCCGCGGTAGTGGTGTTGAACGTCTTCTTGAAGTTCTCAAAGGAGGCGAAGTTCTCGAGGATGGCAGCCTTGAGGGGCCCGTCGTGGAGCACACCGCCGGGGCCCTTGCCCTCGGACGCCGAGCCCGCGAGGTTCTTCCAGAAGAGCGAGTGGTTGATGTGGCCTGATAACGGTAGGGTGGGTTAGTCGCTCGCTCTTGTACTCATTCTTAGGGATAGAGTGAAGGATGTGATAGACGTGATTTACGCTGATCGCACTTGGACTGGGATGCTATATCCTGTTATATCGCGCGACGATCTTCGCGACAGGCTGCTCAGACTGCAACTTGCGCGCCACACCGGCGACTGCGACAACTGCTGGGTGCTCGCGATTGTGCCATAATCTCTCTCGAGCGCCGCAGGAACTGATTTCCCCACGATCTTCGCGATGCCCGATACGCTCCCCAAGCCCGACGCGAGTGCATGACAAAGCCCGAGCAGTGTACTCACCTCCTCCGTTGAACTTGAGCGCAGACTGCAGCGCGATGCGCTCCTTGGGCGTGGACGCCTTCGCGTACGCCTGCTCGGCCGCGTTCAAAGCGTTCACGTACGTCTGGTGGTGCTTCTTGTGGTGGAGCTCCATGATCTGGCGGGAGATGAAGGGCTCGAGGGCGTCGTAGGCGTAGGGCAGGTCGGGGAGGGTGTGGTTGCCGGACATCGCTGCAGGTGCTGAGGAAGATCTAGTCGTAGGAGGAAGAGGTGGTGGTGGTGGTAGGGAAGACGAGGACTGCACAAGTGGGTGGGGGTATTTATCTCTTGGACGGGCATTGGTGATTTGAGAGATTATCGGGTTCCCATTGTGCGATCATCGTCATCGTGGTATCATCGTAAGCAGCACGTGGGCTGAACTTTAGTCAAGCGTGGGCTGCCTGCGAAAGTGCCTATACTGAATTGCAGCGGTCCTAGTAGTAAGGCCATGACACATCGTCCGTCGCGGTCAAGGCAGTGATTGGACGGCGAGGCAGCGTTGGGACGTGGGGAGAGGCAGGGAGAGGCTAGGAGAGGACGGTGGGCAGTGGCACGACAGTCGCGTCGCACTAATTCGCAGTCACCAGGACACGCGACGCCTTGAACGCGCTTTTCGCGGACTGCGAATGTTCTCTCGTATCTTCCCGCCGGCATACACCGACCTCGCGTTCATTCGTCCTTCCAGCTTTTCGGGCTTTGTCAGTGTCAAGTGACTGCACGTGAAGAACAGGTCGTTTATTGGATGCAGTCCGGGTAGAACAGTGTACAGTGAAGGCCCGGTCCTTGAAACACTCAAATTT
>JAAIFI010000416.1:0-23363 GCA_011032875.1 Phlebia tremellosa | reverse complement strand
AGGGGCGTGGCAAATTTGAAGCCCCGTGAGTATACTTTGCGCTACCTTCAGTTTGGTTCGTGGTACTGACGTGCCTATACCTCCCTTAGATCACTCTCTTGAGGTTTGGTGGCTTCGAGTCATGATGTATATAGACACGGTAGTACCCACAATAACAATTCTTTACACTACAATGATTGTGAATATCGAAACATGAAAATCCTATGGCATGAGTATCGCTACAAGTCGCTAAACGACAACATCTACATGAGTTATAATAACATGGTATCTTCCGAGGTTTCTCGCTCAAAATGATGAATACAGTACGTCTATCTAAATCGGTGTTTGGCAATGCGACTTGCTGAGAAGTCGCCCACAAGAGAGAGAAGACAAATAATGATGACCCACAGGTGACCACCTGTGATCTTGCTAGAAATCGAAAACGCGAACAGGGAACTACAGAAAGCCTCTCAGTATAGTGATGCCAAGAGTGTGCTGGTTCACGAACCTGATAAGAGGAGCACCGACAGCGACGCCGACCATCTGGGCCAGCTCTGATATGCTGTTCGTCGTGCCGAGGGCAAACGACGTGGGTGTATGATCCTTGGTGAGAATCATGACAATGCTGAAGAGCACGTCAGCTATAATGATATAGCAGGCACCGCACTAAGACGATACTCACGAGAAGGCAAGACAGCCGATACGAGACATGAACAGCACGAAGCTGATTGCAACCCACAAGATAGCCTCCGTTTGTGCGCTTGGATGTTGGGTGGCATAACGGGCGAGGACATTTAGGATCGGCATGAGAGCGAAGGTGATTGGCCATGTCTGCAGCGTGAAACGGAATGCATTCAGTGCATCATATCGTCGGAGGAATATAGGCAGGGCTGCCTTCAGTCCGATGGAGACCAGCCCCATGATGGACAGCGCGCCTGCAATCTTTCGAGGCTATAGGTGTGTTATGTTAGCGAATATCGATCGGATAAATGTGTCAAGTAGACCGCACGTTCATTGAGAGGCCGCCATCCTGGACTTCCGTATAGGACATCAGGACGAAGACTGTGTTGAACGAGGCAGCGATGAATCCGAGCATCCATTGCGAAGAGCATATCGCGCGGATCACCGGGAGAGCGAGCAGACTCTTCAGGCTAGGAGGCTTCTCTACCTCCGTAGATGGTTCTGGGTCGCTGATTAGCGTTTCGTATGAGTCAGATATGTCTGCGGGCGCGGTCATGTCGGATTTCTGTGGGTGTGTCTACGAGCGCCGTGTAAGCATGTGCTGTAAGGCGAGAGAACAGCCTCGTACCTCACGTAGGTAGGTTAAAGATACCAATGCAGCGATGAAAGCAAGGGTGGCCGAGATGATACATGGCAGTACATATGGATATGCCTTGAAGAACGGATAGTTGAACCAGTCGGGTAGTTCTGTCGCCGGTTCAGCGAACGTACCGCCGATGACGGGACTACAGAGAAAATGAGAACAGGTGTTTTGGTTTTGAGGAGAGTACATAGTTACCCTATGATAAATCCTAGTGCGGATATTATGTCATAGAACGGGAATGCTGTTGACTGGTTCGTCGTATCTGAAAGCTCTCCAACAACGGAATGTATGACACCTATAAATCCGCTGAATACGCCGGCTAGATGGTAGAGGTAAATCGTATGGTACTACAGAGGGCGCACATACTCACTCAAGAATCGGGTGAACAGTGCCATGCTCAGAGTAGAGGATATTCCGAACAGGAATGTGGAGAGAGCTAGACCGGTCATTCCAATGGCAATGACCGGTGTGCGCCCTATGCGATCTAGGCGAGTAACATGATGAGCGCATTCGGGGATATTGTGCATCGTTGCAAATACCTGAGAGACGTCCCCAGAAGAATATAGTGAGAAATTGACCGGCTGTGTGTCCCATCGAGAGCAGACCGCTGTAATAGCCTACCGAACGGCCACCTGGTAGGTCCATGCTCGCCACCATCTTGTTTACATATGGCATCACCTGGGTGTTGGCTATTGGCACAACGAGCTTGATGCCGTAGATGATCGCAAGCTGGGCTCGAGGGAGCGGATTCGAGCTTACTGCCTGCGTCTCCTCAGACAGTATATCTTCGGGTCGTTCCAGCAATGGCGAAGACTCCTGGACGCTGACGGTAAAGGGCACCCTCTTCTGCGCTGCCCCTGTCGTACTCATTTCGCAACGAAATCAGCGGGGAGGTCGACTTTGTTTCAAGCGAGACGAACGCTGTGTTACAGCTTTGGCAGACTCCCGTCCTATGAGGGCCTGGCAGTAGATAGATCCTGAGGGGGACGAACGAAGGATATCAGGAGGATCTTGTGTTATAAGGATGAGCGATGTGATGTTAGCAAGCATACATATTCTGTGAGCCTCTCTGAGAGATATAATCATCGATATGTTTCACGGCCGCAGTGCTTGCAACAATTCCCCTTCGGATCGCGTCACTGCAGTTGTACTACAGGCGTCTATGCATTGCCCGCTCAGTGCTTATGTAATCACGACGTTGGAGCTTTGCAACGTCTTCGAGAGCACAGGCAATAAACGTCATGATATTACAGTAAACAGGTAAATATCATCACCCGGAGATATAATTTTTTCGAACATAAGTAAGGGCAACATTCCACGGTTATCAACATCTGGGTATGGGCATATTTTCCGCCAGCCACGTGGGTTCACCTCAGCGAGAGAGCCCGACAAAAATATATAGCATCTCTCCTGCTATCCGTTAAATTGCTCTTCTTATCCCCCTGTATTGTTGTGAATGTGTGGCGCGTTTATATAGCAGACGGCGCTGCTGTCCAGCTCTTCACGCAAGCAGAATTGAGCAACAGATCCTAACAGATCATAAAGCTCGAGCGTCCAACGAGCGCCTTCAACGTCAACCCTTGCGGCATCAGAGTCTTCTTGTCAAGGAGAAAATCCTGCGAAAGTATGACCACTCCAGCTCGCACGCAGAGCACAAGAAAGGTTCTGAGCGACAAAGATTGGGAGAACTCAGGACTGGTAGTTCGCAAGGTCAGCGGCTGATAACGTGTTGATAACTGTTAAATATGGTAAGTTAAGGGCCCTTGTCAGTACCCGTCGTGAATATCACGGTTAAAAAACCCTCTGTGAGGAGTTATTCCCCGTATACTAGTCCGCCAGCCGTGCTCCCATCGTTGGCCGCGCATCTGGCAATATGGACGGTTCAAACTCATCGTATCTCATGTAAGTCCTCATTCCAAGTGCGGTTCCACGAAAAGCTGAAGGACAACCTTGCAACAGGGCTGATAATGATGCTCTGTAGCTCGCATCGGTTTGTCCTGGCCAGCCGCATGGCTCTGCTCTGATGCCTTGTACTTGTCCTGGACAGGTTATGCCATCCCAAATGATATACGGGTGGCTTCATCCAGGTTCAATGGGTGAGTCATGGTCATATTCGGCCGGTAGAGCGATGCTGACTGCTGTCGCCTCTAGAGTGTTAGACAGCATCGTAAATGGCACCACAGCCAACGACAACAATTCTACTGTCGTTGTTAGGCCTTCCGATGCATGTTTTCATGGTCGGCTTGTACGGTTCGCGTACTATGACCTCGTCTGAGGCATGGTCTATACTGTACTTCCAGGTACATGTTGTTACGGTGAGTTTCTCGTACGGTTCTCGAGCCGACTGAATTCAGAACGAATTGAATCTGTACAGAGGCTGCTTCGCGGACTCCCTACGGAAGAGTTTTGAATATCTGAAATACTCCTATCGATGGCATCGATGGCGTGTATACATCGGGTGCGAACCCTTGTTTTCGCAGACACTGGCGAGTTGTCTCATAAAGCTATGAATGTGCATTATCCTGACAGAGGACTCGCAGAACTAGTGTAGAACGCAATGCATCTTTTGCCTGGGAGCAACACGTCTTCCACTGTCGGTGACTGTCCGATGGCTCGGGCAGATTAGGAGTCTGGCGACAAAGCCAAACCGTCCAGTTGTTCTGTCCCCTGGCCGTTGATGGCATTCAGAGCATGGGACGGAGCCGCAAAGTTGGCACCCAAGACTATCTGACTCCTCGGTTGTGTTGGGGGCAGTGGGATCACGGCGTCTCAGCCGTGGGCGGCGATTTTCCTTACCTTTGTTTCAGGGATGTATTGTCTGCAGGCATGCAGATTGTTGTATCCATGGTCAATCAGAGTCGTCGAATAGCATGTAACACATTAGTCCAATATTTCAACGGTGTTTGTGCCGTGTGTAGCCAGCCATAAACGTCGCGGAGAGGGTCTCTGTGGATCCCTCTTGACTTTGACGCACGTTGCGTTTTCCCTTCAGTCCTTCGGCCGGTCGACGGACTGACCCTCATCTCTCTTGAACCTGAACCAAGATGACCTCCGCAGCGGTCGTCCCTGCCTGCTTACTGGCAGCAGTCCCCGTGGTACAGCCGCCGCATTTGGAGGGTGATCCATCGTTAGCGACCGAGATCCTCCCAGGACCCCCTCCATTAATGTCCGTCAAGCAAGTCGGTCTCCCGCGGAAAGACCACAAAAAATCACTGCAGTCTCTCTCGTATCTGCCCGTATCAGACCCCGGCACCACCTACGGGGCTAACACAGTGAGCACCATGGCCGCCGCTGCCACCACCGAGGTCGACGGGCCTCGGCGGAAACGTGCAAGGTTGGACAAAGGGTGCGTGTTCTCATTCCCATCGCAGACGAAGCCCTGCTGACCTTGCGCCGTTTGTCGATACTCTGCGTTTTGCTGGGCCGCTGCTGTCCCCAAACGCTTGTCGGTCGTTCCCGCCGGCGTGTCCTCCGACGCTCCCCTGACGACGCATCTGCGGTCCCCTTCGCGAATGCAGTTCTTCGTCGACCCGGTCGCAGCGTGCATCTGCTCGTAATCAACATACGACCCCGTCCATGCTGGAACTCGCCGTCCCGGACCAAGCTGTAGCCTCGTCATCGCACCTCGTTGCTGAGTTGGAACACGCCGCCATGCAGGTGGACTCTGACGACGCGATGCTCTCACGTTCGAATTCCGTCCAACTTCCAGAGGACGGAGAGCCTGGCGTGGCGACAAGGAGAAGCAGCTTGCGAAGAGATAAGGGCAAGGGCAAGGAAAGGGTGGCTCCTGTTCGGGTGAAGGAGGAACCCGCTGTCGTGTCCCTATGCACAAACGAGTCTCCTCTTCTCAACGCATCTGTAAGTGGCGCAATCGGCTCTCAGATGTCCATCTCACTGCCTTCACAGTCCAACGAAGACCACTGCTCTGCATGCCGGTCCCTTGGATCGCTCGTTTACTGCGACGGATGCCCTCGAGCTTTCCATCTTATATGTTTGGATCCCCCAATGGAGCCACAAGATCTCCCAGCGGGGGACGCTAGGTGGTACTGCCCAGCATGTATGCTCAGCCAGGTGCGTCGTCGTCCCGGCTTCACCGCCACGTCAACGGTATTGAGCGCCCCCCGCAGAAACCGCCCCACAAACCCCCCGCAACTCTCAGATTCATGTCACCGCTCATAGATCACATTCAATCCGTCATCCCGACAGAGTACCAGCTTCCACAGGACATTCGTACGTTCTTCAAAGATGGTGAGTAATCAAGCTACTCGAGTATTGTGCATTGACAGAGGGTTGTGCGCAGTGGCGACGGGTCCTAAGGGCTCTTATGAGGACAGTTCGGAGCTGAAGTTGGCCCGTTTGAAGTGAGTTTACACAGAATATACCCTGAATACTGATTTACGAGATACGCAGCCGTCATGGACAACTGGAAGAACGAGATCCGTACAGACTGAAGGATCGAAACGGCGATCCGGTTCTATGCTATCGTTGCGGTACATCCGCTCTGCCTCCTACGTTGGCTGCTACGTCTCCCGCAACTAAACGTGCTCGGAGAGCAGACAGCGCTGCCGGCAATAACGAGACGGGCAGAAGCATAATCTCCTGCGATTATTGCCACTTGCATTGGCATCTGGACTGCCTCGAACCACCGTTGGCTTACATGCCTCCATGGAATAAGAAGTGGATGTGTCCCAATCATGCCGACCATGTTCTCGTCAGTCTATGCCACTCTTGCACTGTCATTCAAATACTAATGTTGATCCTCACAGCAACCCAAGCATCGCGTTCCGAAGAATAACGCTCCTCCTATCGAGATTACAAAACAAGGACAATGGAATAACGGAAATATTGAGGTCATACAGCCAGAAACAGCCCTTGCAATGCCTCCGAAAGTGCATGTAGACGAAGTTCTGATCAATGGACGGCGATACAGGGTGCCGGAAAGAATTATCACTATGGATTTCTGGAACAAGACCGGAAGAGCGCATCCGCAGTATGATGAGTAAGTCCCCAGCAAATGCTAATCCGTCTGTCTGACCATGTGTTTAGCTCTTCGATGTATGATAGTGGCGTGTCTTCCCCTTTGACATCTGTGAGCGACTTGAGCGATGATGAACCCGATGACTACAAACCTCTCGGGCGCCCAACCAAGCTGTTCGATCTGGAGGAATTGCGAGCCGCACTGGTAAGTGGTTTGTTTTCGTTCTCGCACTTCTTCGCTCAGATTACGCAATGCAGTCACTCTCTGCTTTGCATTCGGGAGGACAATCGAGTGAGGCTCGAAAGCAGGCCGCACCTGCGCTACTACTGCCTCCCACCGCGAAGCAGGAAGCAACCAAGAAACAGAAGACTCTGGCTGTTCCGGCTGTGAAAACTAACGTTCAGGTTGCAAACAACACCGCGACTCCTGCTGATGCCAAGAATCCAACCACCAATGGTACTCCCCAGGTAACGTGTACACTGGCATCACTTTCGTACATCATATTGATGTCTCAATCAGTCTGCGTCGAACTCGGTGAGGCGATCCTCGCGCCGTCCGCGTCCAACGAGGGCGTATGGCTTTACAGACGATTTTGCCGAGTTCTCCGAAGATTCGCGGGATTTCGCGCTCCCCGAACATACATCGCGCAAACAGAGGCGGGATTCAAATGGTAAATTTATCAAACGGCGGGGTAGAATGATTTCTTCCTCGGTACCAACGGAGCCCTCTCCCACAGCTGCTACGACACATGACCATGCTCGAACGGATGCAGATTCGGAGCACCCTGATGCAGGTGCTGGTGGCGCTGCTGAGGAGCGTACCGGGACGCTCCCATCCAGGCCCAGGCGACACAGGCAACCATCTCGCAGGGCGGAGTCACCAATAACCCTCACATCTTTGCCGCCCGTGCAAACCAACGGGCATGCACCACCTCGTTCAACAATTCTCAACGTTCCTGCGCCTTCCTCACTGCATCCTTCTCTACAGTACAAATCAACAGACTCTCCTTCTGTCGAGCCGTTGCCACCGTCGAAGCTGAAGACTCCTCGGCAAGCCAAACATATAGCGTCGACCCCAGCTAGTCGGAAGATCCATCCTATCTCTACCACGACCACTGCGCCTTCTGTTAAGACCGAATCTGCCACGCCTTCGTCAGGCCTGAAGATCCGTCTGCCGCGTATATCTGCAGTTCTCCCTTCCGCCGCAACAAACACGGTGGATGTCGATATGCCTGCAGCTAAGAATTCCTCAACGCTGCACCCTCGTCGCTCACTTCGCCGGCAGACCTCGGTCTCGACCTCCATGACGGGCACCTCCCTGTCTACCCCGTCTTCACCCAAGCTCAACGGCATAGCATGACCGCCGCTTATTTTCGCATCTGCCTGTTCCGCAGTCTCTCATTTTGTTGTCGTATACTGCCTAGGTACTGTCGTCTGCACTTTCATATCAGCATATGCACTTCCTGTAATATCCTCTTGCATCTTGATCGTAGATTCTCATTACCTTACGCCATGTATCAATGCCAGCTGCTGGCGGAACAAGACATGAGTCGCAGCTTTCAACGATACTGAATCGCATAGTATATATCAGATGTCCCTCACAGACTCGATGCAGTCTCCAGAGATCCCGGGACACTCGGGCACCAGTGGTTCGTCCTTTTCCACCTGTTGACTACGAAATTTCCGGGGTAGCTACTGGTCAAACAAAAGCTTTGTTGTTCGTGGACACCTGGTCATTAATTCCAGATGGTAATTGACCTCAACAAGTGTATAAAAACTGAAGGCTTCATGACATCCTTCTGTAATTTGTACGAGTGTTCGGTTCATCCCAAACCTGCACAGCTATTCTCTTTTCGAAGACTGTGCAGCATGTGAAGTGAGATTGTACGCATCAGTGACCAACTTGGCGCTTTGCTCCGAGCGTGGGCGAATCGCGCACGGAAACGGTTCTGGATGGCTACAAGAGCTGGGTGTGAGGCGTCGTCACACAGTTTCGATGAAAACTCACCTTGTAAATGCTGTTACGAACTTGATTTGAGGTTCAACGAGTTGGCCAGCTGCGTCCGTTGCCTTCGAGATAGTAAAGGTTGCGAGTAACCTCACGATTGCGAGCCAAATGGTACCATCAGCGAGGTGTTGGCCGGGACACATCCTTATTACGATACGTCGATTCCTGTCATTTTTATGCACATTGAAAGCTTCAGTTGATGCGTACCGTCGACCCCATCCGAAAATAACATTGTCCGAAAGCGTTTCGCCTCTACCGAGCGGACGAGGAAGAAATCGTTCTGGAATGAACGCCTGAGGATCGCTATACTTATCTTCATCTAGTGTCATGCTCCTAGGAGACACGGTCAGCAGACATCATCGAGATCGGCTCGTTATGATCGCACCTGGTGTTTGCAAGGATTGTGCTGCCCGCTGGAATGAACATGCCGTTGTAATAGTCGTCTGCTACTGAGCGATGTGGAACGGATAGGGGAGTCACCGGATGCCACCTACATGTCAAATCAACCACTGGCTAGTATGGGTCATATAGATATCGCTGTTCACCTCATAGTCTCTTTCATGATGCATTCCACGTACGGGAGAGAATCTCTGTCACTAAAATCCGGTAGTCGCTTAGTACCAACTATCTCGTCAATTTCTCTCTGTCCTTTGGCCTGTGCTTCGGGGTTTAGCATCATGCACAGGAAGAAACAGGTCAGAGTGTGCCAATTCTATCATGATCGCCGTTTAGCCTCACAGATAGAGCTGTGAGTGGACACATACCGTTTCTGAACCGCCTATGTATGAATATATCAATGAAGCGAACTTTTGAGAATCGATGCTGTTCTTACCTCCAAAAATTTGATGCATAGCCAAATTGATGATCTCAACTTCCTTCGCTGAGTGTGTGCCTTCCTGCGTCAGCAGCTCGAGCTGGGTTGCGGCTATGCACGGTTTCGCCGTTCCTGAAGCCTTCAGTCAAGGTAAACAAGGGCAAGCTTAGTAGTGATAGATTCTTACTATGCGTTGTTTTAGAAGCTCCATGGGGTAATTGATCATTTTGTGGACAAGAGGTCTAGAGTCTTGAGAAGCAGTCAACCATTTGGATATAGAACCTAGAAGAGAACGTAGGGTTGTGCTCACTTTTGATAAAATCAACATGCCAAGCACCAGGGAACCAACCGGGGAGTGAAATCACTGCGACAAGGTCAGATGATGTTTGTAGAACTTTGATCGACATATGAATACCAACGCTTGGAAGATATGTTCAATAATGACGGTTCGCTGCAGTCCCTTAGGAAATCAATGAAGCGCTCTGCCAGGAGCAGACAAGGATCATCGTCTGACAAAATCTGAAAGCCATATGTGATAGTCAGGATTATGGCAGTACTCATACTGTCGATATGCGATAGTGAGCGCGACGGTACGAACCAGAAACAAAGAATAGTGACATACCGGTGTAGATATTTATCAAACTTTTCAGGTCTCTGAAGAATATTGTGGAGCAGTACTGTGACCTCTTCATCTTGGATTGGACGATACTCCTCAACATTCTTACGGGAGAAGGGGGGTTGTATCACTCTCCGATGCTTTTGGAAAAGCTCGCCATATGGCAGAAAAACAGTGATACTTTCCCAACCGATTCTGGAGACTACAGTAAGAGATGTTTATCTGCTGAAAAGACTTTATACTCACGCACTGAACAACGGAAATTCAGGGCGATTGCTATAGTTGGCACTGCGCTTGTCGAGTAATTCTCTGGCGGCTTCCTCGCTGCTGAGGACGATGATAGATTTTCCGAACGCGTGTAGATGCATCACGTCTCCTACAGTATTACAGTAATGAGTAAACTTCTAGGCTGAGCTGATTGTGTTGTACTAACCGTAGACCTTCGCCCATTCATGGAAGATTTCCTCTCCGTTACGGACTGGAATAATCCGTGCATGACCAATGAGGGGATCCGCGGGAGGCCCAGGAGGGAGGGGAAGTTTATTCTTCCTCTTGTGCGTAAGATACAGTCTGAGGGCAACGGCAAGGAGTATACCTGAGGCGAAGATGACGGTCAGCATCTGGTCCTAGTGATAATGATACACAAACAGTTCGAGCAGCGAAGTTCTTTATACTGGTATCTCCGCTAGTGTGACAAGCCTGAGAGTCACGGTGCGATCATGGCTCCGGGTCCACATGCATGTTCCCACAACTTTGGGGCTCCGCTATCCGGTGACATTGTTAGAAGAATCTAGGGCAACGCACAGAAAATGCAAGTTGGCATCTGATGGACTGAGCACTGGAACATGCATAAATCGACGTGAATTAGTGAGAGCTAGCATAACAGCCCTCTCTTGGCATCTGCAGCTTGCATAGCTGCAGATGGCTTCACTTTGTCTGGTGATGGTAGATTGTGCATGACATCGCTCTCTCACCAATACTGCACGCATCCGTGCGATTCATGTCCGGTCGTTCGCAGAGCGAAACCCTCCGACGGTGGTCGTATCAGAGGTCTCAACTTAGCAGCATTGTGCTAATAGTTATCGGTCTAGTGCGCAAACAATACACATTCAATGCTGAGAGGGATCCGAGTTACTTGCATCAGTCCTTAGTGACAGTAAGGGACTTGGTACACATACCACGAAATCTCAACATACTGCACACGCGAATCATTTCGTAACAAGTCGATGCACGAGTCACGACTTCCAGACACTGAATTGAACGACAGATCGGAGGAACTGGTGGAATGCAAGCAGTGACAAGCGTCACCCGAGATGTTACGCGTGACAGCAGGACGAAGAGCGTGGGAATATGTAAACGCGCTTGCGCGTGGTGCGCGTCTCCTAAATTGCGACGTTTACCACGAACCCTCATCTCCCCCGTACACCACTCCACGGCTGTTAAAAACTAACAAAAAACAAACCATGGTATCTGCATACCTGGCAGACGCGTTAAGGGATCCAACTTCAGAGATCAAGGAGCTTTACGCAACTCATGTATCCTCGTCGGACTTCCCGAAGGAGGTCACGGCTCATTTCTCCAACGTATTCCGCACAGACGCGGCTTTCAAAGATGTATGTCGTGTCGTACTTGTGGCGCGTACAAATAATGATCTCCGCTATAGATACCTACACTTGACACGCGAAATCCGCCAAACACACACCGCGACGGCTCTCTCGTTCGGTTTCGGGCTATGGTTCAAGATACATCTCCTTCCTCCGAGATGTACTTACGCAAAATCCGTGATGACGTTCCAGGTGGCTGGGGTATACATGCCGAGACGGATTCGGGGGCAGATAGTGCCTTTGACTACGCTGACTTAAGGGAATGTAGCATCTTGTGGGCGGTCAGTGTTCCAGGGGAATCGCAGTGGTGCTCAGAGGAACTTGATGGTCCAGTGGAAGGTATGTGATTTCTTAGAGCTCGCAATCAGACTCCTAAATCGTTGGCAGAATTACGCGTAAACTCATACGTCCCGTCTAGGGCGTACAAGCACCCAGAGCCCGACCGCGCGCATATCGGTGTTCAAGTCAAGGCAAGTCTGATCTCTTGATCGCATAGTTCTTCCATAATCTGATAGTCATACAAGATATATGACAATGAGAGTGCCGAGAAATTAAAGTCTACCGACCTCGCGACCTTTGTTGGAATACTAACCAAGGAGCCGTAAGCACTCTATATCTGCTTACAGATCGACCCCTGTGTACTGAACATGAAAGCCACAGGTTTGATATCGAAGCTGAATCACCGTCAGAAGTGCCCACCTTACACGTCCTCTTTATACAGCCTCATGATCAGGCTCTACTTGAACGCCCATACCCCAAAGTCGACACAAGGACATCGGAACTCCGTGACGAGCTGATTGACTGGATAGCTGAACAAGCACTTGGATATGATCGTGATGCTGCAGAATGGGTGCTTCTTACAAGCATTGCCAGAGTGTGAGATGTCCATTACAATATTCTCGTGCGCCGCACCACTGACCTCCCGATAGACAATCGCGGAATCCTCCGTTACTTCCCCCGTCTCTGACACTCGCACACTTTCCTTCGCCACCTATCCCATCGTCTACGCCACTGAACGAAGCCGCGCTCCCTCCGGTGTATATGCCTACACTTTCCCACGTCTTGTCTCAACTCCTGCCACTATCACGGACTCTACCTCTTTCTCTAGAGCTGCTCAACAAGGTCTCATTTACTCCAGAAAGCAAGGATGAAGATCTCCATGCGGGAACATTGCAGCTGCCCAAGGGATCATTGTTGCTCGTCACGGAAGGTGGCGTGCAGGAAGGCAAACTGGTCGAGCGAGGTATGCGCCATGGCTTCGTGTGTACACTTTCCGATTCCTAAACTACCTCCTATCCAGGGCTTACGAATATAAGCGCACTACAAGAAGTGATGGCCTCTCAATCATTAGCCTACGTCTTCCCTTTCAGCCAGTTCTCTTTTCCGACCGATATCAGCTGCATCGTGCTCAGCGAGGGCAAGAAAAGCGCGTTCTTCAAGGTCGGTGCTCGTTTCGTAGTTTTTGTCATATCCCATACTGATACGAACTCCCGCTAGACGGACCTTTCAGTGGCATTCCAACCAAAGTCCAAACCGGCCGTCGATGTGTCCAACCTATACAAATCAGCAGACAGCGTTTCATTGCCTGCTCCAGAAAAACTCGCTGCGTTCCGCGATCTTATCGTTGGCACACAGCAAGGCAAGGTTCGCGTTAGCGAAACGACTTCCGAGGTATGTAACAGACTTTCCTCTGTAACTCTGCGTCGCTTCAGCTGACAATGCCACAGTACATACAACAAGAATTTGTGCGCGATCGACAGCAGAACCAATCCATCACGTCTGACGATCTCATTCGAAGGATGACAGTAGCGAAGTACGTCGGTTTCTTACTCATGACCTGATTGTTGCTCACATACTGCAATGTTGTGTAGGCTGTACGCCCTGTCTCTGCACGAAGAGGAACTGAGCGTAGAGATGTGGGAGAGAGCAAAAGCATTGGATGAGCGTCGAAAAGCTCGCCTACAAGTCTAAGCTTGGAGCATCATCTTCTTTGACATCATACTATGATATACGTGCATCGATAGTCTCATTTGTTTCTATCATCCATTACGTCGATTTGTATTGTTACGAATTGCCAGTCTTGGCAATTATCGAAATTTGGTGTCAGTGCCGGTGAAAGGAGGTTCAAGGGCGACCGAGATTATTCTTCCCAGCTTCCATCCACTCGTCGGCGAGCTCGGAAACAACCTGCGGAAGCAGACTCGCTACTTCTGCTGCATCGCTGCCGCTGCCTTCGAGGTAATACTTGATCTGATATACCCCCCAACTCATTAGCATCTCCTTGCCAGCATGACGTGGCGCTTACCTTGGGCTCTGTTCCACTCGTCCTGGTGGTCAAAGTAATCTTGGTCCCTCGTTCCACGTTTTCCGCCCTGAACTGAATCATATGTCCAGAGGAGAGGGGCAGGGTCGGTTTGTATGATGGGGGGTTGGAACTGTCGTATCCGATTGTAAGGTCCCTCACACTTGTCACCTTCAATCCCGCGATAGTCTTCGGATAGCTAGGTCGGGCTTCTGTGCCCTTCAGTAACGAACAGATAGTGAGCAGAGTCGATCAAGTATTACAGTCTCTCTGACCTTTTGATTGTAGTTGCGAATCCTGGCAAAGATTTTGTCGACTGTTGGAGGACTGTGACAAATAAAGTAGCTGTTGCTAGTCTACGCGTCTTCAGTGCTTGTAAATTCATTGACCGGCAGTTTGGTACATACCTGGAAGTAGCCATATCTATAGACAGTTCACAGATTACAATTTCGACACAAGAAAGTATATGCTTACCGGTCGTACAATTCACGTAAATGAGAGCTAGCAGTCTTCCCTTGTAATTGTAGGGATGTAACCAGCTCTGCAAACATCATCTGCAAAGACCGTGAGGGACATTCCATGAGACGTAACGTCGGATACTCACACTGGCAGCTACGCCGTCTTTATCCCTGATCTCAGACCCGAACATGTAGCCAATAGCTTCCTCGTAACCAAAAGGTACCTCGTAGCCTTCATGGACAAGGTTCAGCGCTGTGTTACCAATGAATTTGAAGCCTAATATGGACGGTGAGACATATACCATGAGATTAGTTGAACGAGGTGGGTACCTGTCAAGCATTCCACGAACTTGAAACCTTCTGCATGGGCCATGGCTTCTACCATCTTGGAGCTAACTGTGGACGCGACCATAGCCAGCTTATCTGCAAACAAATCCATATCAAGCTCACTTTCGATACAGGATATGCATACCTATAGCCTTTCCGGCTGCTTTGTACTTCTGGAGGACAGCACTAGCGAAAAGCGTGCCAAGTTGATCCCCGGTGAAAGTGATCCATTTCCCATCTTGTCTACTCATGAGTGAGAAATGAACCAACCACAAGATCAATTGAGCTTTCGCACCCTCTCTCTGCGGCAGAAAAACGATCCGAGTCAGGATCCTGCGCCAGAACATAATGGGCCCCTACTTCGCCTGCTGTTTGAAGAGCAAGATCCTATACAAAGGTAACAGTTCAGAACCAGTCATAAACAGATATAAGCAATCGTGCAGATCTCTCACCAATGCTCCTGCGTAAAATTTCGGCAGACTGTTAGATGCGACAAAGACAGGGAGACTTACCTTTCTCTTCGGGATTAGGGAATTTCACTGTAGGAAACTCAGGATCGGGCGTTTGTTGTTCTTTCACTGGTGTGAAAGGCTCAAAGCCGAAGAGCTCGAAGGCTGGGACCATAAATGCATGGCTGACGCCGTGCATGGACGTGTTTACAAAGCGTAATGGTGTTGATTCGTTTAAGGACCTTTGCAGAATGATCAGCATTGATAGACTACGTTTTAATCAAGTGACGGCACACCTCGTCGTAAGAAGGGAGGATAAGCAGTCAAAATAAGCTTGCTGCATCTCTTCTGTGCGATCGACGCAAAGGGCGGATATTTGAAGGCTTTCGATATCCCAAGTGACTGGGGCCAGATTGTTCTTGATGGCCTCGGATATACCAGTATCATGTGGAGAGATGATCTAAAGGTCACATCTTGAACAAAATAGCGCGTAAGGAATTCAACGGTGCTTCAATCACCTGAACAGCATTTTCCCAATACACCTACGGAGTGATATGAGCCATCATCATCACTTGCAGATACCGATAACCGACCTTGTACCCGTTGTCTTGCTAGTTTCTATCGTGGTCATTGGTCCACAAACACATAGTCGCGGTCACTAACCTTCGGATTATGGCTGGCTGCGAACGGAGATGTCAAATCAAGAAATTGAGGGTTCTTAACGCGTAACTTACCAGTGATCATGACACCACAGGCTGCGCTTAGCTTCTTCACACTGAAGGGCACTCTGTGTTGCGATGAGCTGAGGAGCGGGATGATGAGATATCCTCACATACAAAGGGGTATGTACTAAACCTCTGTGCAAGTAGACCTTAACACCTTGAGCCACGAATGCTGCAGCGGTCAGCTTCGCCCAGCGCTCTGAATTATGCCTATGGTCATGACCGACGACAACGCCGCGAGAACTAGCGTCCGCAACGTTCGCCAAAACATACGCGCAAAGCCCCTAAAAATAAAAATCCCATCAGAACGATTGTATTAGCACATTCCATGAGCATACTTGAGATGCTTGGATGACGATCAGATCATTCATCCGAGACCATCCCGCCTCCATACGTCCTCGGAGCCCTACATACGAAGATCGGATCAATAATAAGCTCTCTACGAACGATGTAACATACCCGCTGTCCCAAATTCGATGCGTGGTCTAATGACTACATGTCAGACTCGTACAGTTGGCTTGACGGCAATGGGACCTACTGCATGCGGCGCTCTAACTCTTCTGTGTCATTACGAGTGACCAGTAACTCGATTTCCTTGCGAGTCGTTTCGTTCTGGAGATAATGAAATCAGTACGTACTCAAATAACCGTATTGCGTACTGTTTTGATACCTTGTCTAGTCGAAGCCATTCATCTACGAGAGCTTGTAAGGTAGACATGCTGGCCATATATTAGTAGGAATCAAGTTAACTACTATTATTAGACGCCCGTTCCGACGCCTTCGGCATTCTGCGGCCCGCTTGGACAGCAGTGCTCGGATGCCTTTTGGGGTACCGTATACCGTTGGCAACTGATACTTAGCCTTCGGGGCATATCAGGACGAGTTTAAGAGCGCAAAGGACGTGAATGAAGATGTATCACATGAATGCGTGGTATAAAGTACATGTAACCAAAAAAGCGAGTGAATAGTGTCGGGTATACCAGAATTACACGAAAGATCCACAAGCGAGATAGATAGGCATCCGCGTAGTTTATCGACGCAGTGTTTGTCCCAACTGCGTAAGAGTATTAGCCTCGTTTCAGGTTATACAGAGATATCCTCACATTTCTCCGTTGCTGTGCCAGCCAGCTAGATGGCGCGGGGCGATTTTGTTGACCCTGCTTGCTCAAGTGATTGCGGGCGATATCCATGCCATACCCGTGAATGATGCTCAGCATGAGTGCCTGCTCTCTTTGATACCGCTTCGCCATCTCGCTCATAAGCCGCTGTTAAGCAAGGTCAGTACGATCGTCTGGAAAGAAATGGGACCGACACCTACCTCCTTACGAGCAACCTCTTCCTCCAATATCTTGATCTGTGATCTGAAGCTGCCTTCCGCCTCCTCAAACGCAGCCTAGTAGTGCGGAGTTAATTTGGAAAAGTGAATCTCTACGGTGAAGACTCACAGGTGAAACACCCTTCTTCGTTTGCTCGTCTTTGAAAAGCTTGTCTTGTTGTTTGATGAACTGTGATATGCAAGTGTCAGTGGTTATCGGTCATAAATATTAGATATAACTCACTGCTCGAGCTTTGACAAGCTTCTCCTGATTCGTCTTCAGCTGCTCTTGCAGTTGCACATTGTCCTCATGCATCTTCAACAACCGCGCCTTGATGTCCTCAGGTATATCTTTGCCAGACAATGATGCCCGAAGTTCGCTAGAGAATATGGGATGAGAAGATGTGTCAAACTTGTGTCCGAGGTACCTACCCAATGTCGCGTTCTCGCTGCAACATGCGATCACGTTGATCAAGACCATCGCTCTGCATATTGACTTTCTCTAGAAGAAGGGCGTTGATTTGCTCGAGCTGCATCTTGTTCTTGTCTGATAGCTCCTTCGTCTGTTCAAGCAATCGCTGAACCTCAGTCTCCAAGCCCGCCTTGTCCTCGTTAACAGACTCCCTCAGAGAAGCTAGGATGTCTAACTGGTCCTTATGCACCAGGTTTACTGCAAGATCCTCAGACAGGAATTCGGACTAACATGGATGCCACTTACGATCGGACTTAGCAATGGTCAGCTCTTTGCTTTGAGACTCGAACTTGACTTCAAGCTCAGCGTGTGCTTTTCGCATCGTGTCGAGCTCTTCAACCGTCTCATTCAACCGCTGGCGTAGAGCGATAGCAGCCTCAGCACTGTAACGCGGAGATGGTTAGATAATACTAGCGAAGTCAACAGCACTATGCCCTTACCCGTCTCCCATAGACTTGCCGCTTCTGATCTCCTCCAGATTGTTCTGCAGGACGAGCTTCTCTCTATGCGCGGCAAGGTAGTCGGCTTCGTAGCGTGCCTTCATGCGGTTGGCGTCGTCCAAAAGGTTTTCGAGCACAAGCACACGACTCGCATCCGCCTCGTTCTTCTTGACTGCCTCGAGCTCGCGTTCCAACCTCCGGACTTGCAGCTTGAGATCGGTCATCGTCGTTCCAGCGAGTGCGGTATCGAGCTCCTCGCCAAGGCCTTGAACATCACTGTCTACATCATCTACTGCGTCGGGGTCTTGCGAGGACGGCGTAGTGGCCATAAGCTCTGCTTCAGTCATCTCGCTTGTATCGCCCGAGGGTTCCGCGCTACTGCTTGCGGCGGGGCGAGAGCGTGACTGCGACAACGGGTGTGGCCGATGCGAAAGAAGTTCGAGCTCTCTGACGCGTTCCTGGTATAGTTCGAGTGTCTCTGAGTCCCGTGCGCGTTCCTCAGCCGTAATCTTCAACTTCGTCTTCGTTTGATCGAGTTCGAATTTGAGGGTGTCTATCTCCTTGCTGCGAGCTGAAGTCTTACTCTCCAATTCGGCGATTTGGGTCTTGTATGACTCCATCAAAGGCTTGAAGGCTGCGACCTTACGGTACTCTTCTTCTAGGGATGCGTTCTTGTCAACTAAATCGGCATTTTGCTTCTCCAGGGCCTACATATTCATGTTGAGAATGACCAAGATGATGAGAGGGTGAGTTCGTCAAGCGTACCCGAACATGTTGTCGCAGTTCAGCACCTTCCTGCAGCTTCTTCCTATACTTCTCCATGACATTTTCGGTTTTCTGCAGCCTATCAGCTGCATGTCGATACCTGTAAGGAGTCAGAAATTGCAGAATCTTCAATTAAGATGTTTTGCGTACTCGTCGAGCTGATCTTTTAAGCGTGCCGCCTCGTCTGCTTTTGTCTGAAGCTCATCCACTTTACGAGTGAGTTCGGTGACAATATTTGTATGCTTGTCCAGCTCGGATTCAGACATCGCAAGGTTATCCTCGCTCTTCTGACTGATGTTATTCGCGGTGATGAGCTCTACATGTAACATGACACAAAATCGAGACTTACAGTTCCGCACGTAAACGATCAATCTCAGCTCTCATGATGGCGTCCCCTCTGGTATCCACTTTATGTGTATCTGCATCTCGTTGGGCTTGTCGCGCCTGTGCCAGGGCATCCTCTTTCTCGGACACCACGTCATCAAAGTTAGTTTGCAGTGTGCGATGTTCTTCCAGCAGTGTTTGGTACACTTTCTCGAGAGTTTCCTTCTCAGAGAGTATCCGACTCCGTTCTGACTGTATTTGATAGTAATGATCGTCTCTAGCGAACGGTCAGCCTGAACATACTTTTATTCGAACAGCACGCAGACTCACTGGGTCATACTGACTTCCCCCATGCTGGCATCGCTGGACGCTTTCACTTTTGCCATGACCTATGGGTCATCACAAATGCTGAAAATCACGAAACACAGCGGAACTCACTTGCTCTATAGCTCTCATGAGCGAGTGCTGTTCCGACTCGGTCAGACTCTGAATTTTCTCGATAATCTGCTTGTTCATCTCGCATTGCACAGCAATCGCAATGGTCAAGCGACACATGATGAGCGTGGCGGTTACATTGGTGTCCTTGGCCATCATCTGCAGGTCCGGAACGTCCAAGGCACTTGTCGGTTGGTGGAGAACATCCGAGAAGTATTGCGTTATGAGTCGGTACAACCGCTTCAGAGAACTAAAGCGCAGCACCCAGTTCTCTGAAGGCTGCGCGGACGGGCGAGTGGGCTGGCGAAAGTAGTCTGCATCGCTGGACATGTACCATCAGAACCGACACGGATAGTGACAGATGGTTTTGACATACACTAAAGCGAGGACCTCGAATAGCGCAGCTCCATCGCAAAGGTCTGATGCGGCAGTCACAGGTCGTGCTAGTTTGAATGTGGCGAGAAAAGAGACGAAGGCATTCAGCTCCTTGCGCTGAGCGTCCGACATGGCCGACCGTTACTAGACAGCGACGGGCTCAACGTTGAGACTAGTGCGCTCGCCGGCCGCGTCCTGAATGAATTTCCAGTGTGAATTTGCTGCAGAAATCGCTGTCGAAGCGACGCCGTGCTGGAGGTCGTCCGAGTGCAAGATGATCCGCGCGTGCAAGCAACACATCATTCACTTTTTTGAACATGACTACCATCTTGGCTCATGACTATGCAACGACCACCATAGTCTTCGACGAAACACTCTTCTATAAACCGCCATGATGGCCGCTGCAAGTGTCATACTAGACGGCAGTGTTCTCGAGGGAGGCGGTCAGCTATTGCGCAACGCCATTGCTTTCTCCACCTTGCTTTCTAGACCAATAACTGTGCACAACATTAGACATAATAGGAAGCCTCCAGGACTCAAGTTTCAGCATGCGGCAGGTCAGTATATAGCATTGTTCTGCGATGAGAAATGACTGAAGTGCAATCGGCATTACAGGGATACAATTAGCAGCAGAGATTTCCTCCGCTCAGCTCACCGGAGCAGAGATTGGATCCAGTTCTATCGAATACATCTCAGGGCCTATAAGAACATCGAAGACATACATCGCCGACCCCAAAACCGCCGGCTCGACTACGCTGCTGCTCCAAGTCTCGTTACCCTGCCTGCTTTTCTCCCCTCCGCACGACGGGCCTCCTCCTGCACCCTCAGAGCTCATCCTCCGGGGCGGCACAAACGCAACCCAAGCCCCCCAGATCGACCACTCCAAGCACATCTTCCTCCCCTTCCTCCGCCAACGCTTCGGCCTAGACGTGAGAATGAACGTTCACAGACGAGGATACTACCCTCGCGGCGGCGGAGAAATCCACGTCTCGGTGCCCCCAGTCCCAGGACCGCTATCCCCCGTGACGTTGACAGAGCGCGGTGCGCTGAAATCCATTATGGGGAGAGCGTATGTCGCTGGCCTTCCCCGCCGTTTAGCAGAGCAGATCCGGAGCGCCGCGTACACGAAACTGACTGACTCTGGCGTCGACCCGAATATGATCGACATCACTGCTGTCCGGGAACGGAACCAGGATGTGGTGGGTAGTGGGTCGGGTCTCGTGCTGTGGGCAGAAACCGAGAACGGGTGTAGGATAGGAGGGAGTGCGATAGGGTCGAAGGGCAAAGATATGTCGGTCGTGGGCGAAGCAGCCGCAGAGGGGCTACTGCGCGATTTGCAACATGGTGGATGTGTTGACGAGTATCTCCAGGTGTGTATACAGAGTTATTGGCGGTTTCACATCTCTAACCGTGCGTTCAGGACCAAATTATCATCTATCTCGCCCTGGCGGCAGGTCGATCCACGATACGCACCGGCCCTGTGACTCTGCATACGAGGTAGGCCAATGTATGTCCAATGCAGTCTCATAACTCACAATCGTCTAGGACTGCGATATGGGTAGCAGAACAACTGACCGATGCGAAATTTGACATCAAGGAAGACGAAGATGGCCAAACCGTGCTCCTTTCGTGTGACGGCATCGGTTACACGGCGTCGGCACACGGCTCAGGGACGTCTGGGTAAACGTCTCCAGTCCCATCGGTACATGTCTACACTGCCATTATGGTACAAAAATCATATCCACTGTCCTCGTTACAAATGAGTATTCACTTTCATTATATAGCGTAGATGCTCGGAAAGCAAGCCAGATGGGAAGCCGGGAGTAAGTTACAAGTGAATGAGATAAATAATAGCCTGGAGGTGGAATCGACTTGATCACCGGTTCCATGAGAGATATGACATGTCTCCAAGTTTCCTGTGGAGTTATACTGTCAGAATCGTATTCAAGGAGGACAACCTCTCGAGTTACACACCTTGGTTTGATCATATGTCTAATTGTGCCCAAGACCGCCAACAATACGAACAACGCCGCAGAGGCGACGTAGGCCCAACCTAAAAATGGATTCTTCCCACCAATCCATGACACTGTCGATATTACTACCGACTTCGTGCCATGGTATGACTGTACGGGGTAGTCTGAGGAGGCGTTTAGCTTCACAGAGAGAGCGGTAAACGAACAGCCACGTACTGAGGTTGACTACAATCTGATATCTGCCCTGAGGGAGATTGTCGTTGTCATTGCGTCCCCATAGCTTCGTAAACGTCGGCAGACCAGCGGTACGCATCCAGTTCTGGAAATGCTCGTCTATCTTGAGGTTCGGGGGAGGCGTTGAATTGGTATATCCGTTGGGGAAGCGCAGCGCCCAGTTCGGCGGAGGTACAATGTCTTCGATGTTGTACCCGGGCGTGGTGGCGTACTTGTCGGCTTCACCCGGCCATGCGATGCCATGTTCAGACCATAGATAGGTTGTACTGTTATCAGTCGTCAAGGTAAGATTGCTGTACGTATCTAGATGTCGATGCGTTAGTATCACGAAAGATATAGAAGACTTATAGGGTCATACCGTTGAAGACAGAGTTTGCGATGAGCCCGCAGGGGTAGACTGCCGACCCGTTGATTGAGGTGATGGGCTTGCAGTCTCCTGAATTCAGGGTGCTGACGCTGACAAACTGTCCCTTAAGTTGATCCATANCCGTTGATTGAGGTGATGGGCTTGCAGTCTCCTGAATTCAGGGTGCTGACGCTGACAAACTGTCCCTTAAGTTGATCCATATTGATGCTCTTGACATAGCGACGGTGGTTCTGGAAGAAGTTCGTCAACTTGTAGTAGAGCAGAACTGTGTGGTCGAGCTCGTAGGGTATGTCGAACTGGATGAAACACTGCCGTTTCTCATTGAAAGCGGCGTTGGCGTCGTTGGTGCGATCGAGGAAAGCGAATTGAGGTTTCGAATAGGGAGCGTTCGTGTGACCAGAGCGGAGACGATAATTGTAATTGGGAAGGTCAACGAGGTTGAGCTGAGTCGCAGACGTAGAAGCTGTCTGGTTCTCGCATGTAGTGTAATCCAATGTAATCTCGGTAACCTGTAGTCCTGAAAGTCAGCGTGGGAAGCATGTGAGAGTGAGAGAGCTTGCGCACCAGCCCGCTTCCCCATATCAGGAGCCCTCCGATGGGCGCAAAGATAAGTCCAATGACGAGAAGCGTAGGCAGAACGGTTTTCGGTGTCAATATGGGCTGCCACGCCTTCAGTCGCTGCTGCTTGAAGGCGGTGTCTGGAAGCACTCGGGGATGAGATGAGCTGTGGCAGAATGAGCTGTCTCACGTACTGGCTGGCTTTTTCCAACTGCCCTTCTCTTTCTTCACCGCCTGTTCACCACTGTTTTCATCAGGACTAGCCCGCCCGCGGTTGCGCCTAAAGAGACCCATAATTGTACAAGGAGGAGGGAAATGAGAACAGAGAGGAGAGTAGAGAAGGAGGCAGCGCTAAAGCAGCGCAGTCGGAGACGGAGGCCGTGACCGGCCGTCAGACTTGTGCTTCATCGCGCTTACGTCATCCGCGTACAGCATCGTTCGAACTTCGCGAGATGAACAAGAAGCTTCACAACATCAATCTTTCTCAGATACTCGGGAAGCGCCGTCCGCGACGGCTGAAACCTT
>JAAIFI010000415.1:0-23387 GCA_011032875.1 Phlebia tremellosa | reverse complement strand
GGATCTACTGATGTCTAGATAGTGTGAGGTCAAGGTGGTTCGTGAAGATGATCGTATTTCGCATGACGGATATGGTGAAGGATCTAAAGTTATTGGGCGGTATGTCTCGCTTTGTGTTGGCCTTCACCAGGATTGTGTGGCAAGGTCGAAAGGTCGTGTTGAGTCCAACAAGTCGGGCTGATGGTACGCGTGTAATGCAAAAACGACGCGAAATGGCCCTACCGACACGTCCGTGTGCGGTGTGAGCCTGTGGGGTCGTCATGCTCTTGCACGAGCCTGGAGGCTGCGTTCTCCTTGAGAGTGGAACTCGCTTGAGGCGCCTATGGAGCAAGCCAATCTCAAGCTCAGTCCGCGAGATAAGTGAATGGTAGTAAGGTACTCACGAGTCGGTGATGTATGCGCTACTTCAGGAAAGAAAGCGATTATCTAATAATCACAACCACAACACAACTACTGCAACTGCAGCCTCGTGTTGAGATCCAAGATCTTCATCTTCAACCGGATGTTCGGGCATCCGTTCTTCTTCACGTACGCCACGATGTCTTTCTCAGCCTCCAAGATCATCTCCTCCAACGCCGTCAGCGGGGAACCGTCCTCATTCTCGCTCCCTCGGCGGCCCTCCACAAGCGCGAGGCGATCCAGCTCGTCCACTCGTGTCTGCATGTCCAAGACTTTCAGATGCAACTCCGTATCCTCGCAGCCATGTTCCTTCACGTAAGAGATGATCTCCGACGCAGTGTGTCGGATGGACCGCCTGAGGACTGTATGGAATTCCCTCGGCGGATCCGAGCTACGACGGCTCGGTGTCGCTACAGGGGTAGGGAGTGCTGTAGGTGGCTGTGTTCCTCTGCTGGGTTGTGGCGTACTTTCTTCACGATCGCTGGGTGAGGGGCTGGGTAACCTTGGTCGAGATCTGCCAGACTTCGGTGGAGCCATTGGATATGAAGCCGACCGCTCTCTCGTCGATGCGGGTTTGTCTGCTGGTGCGGGTTTGTTTTTGGCTGAGCCATTCTGGGTGGACGACTTCACGGCTAGTTGCGAGTCTTTCCTCCCCAACTTGGGGAAAAATGGGCGACAGAGCCCAGAGAGCTCTGGCGATGCGGGACGAGACCTCTTGATTGTGACCGGTGATTCAACGGTTCCAGGAGCAGGCCGCTTTCCAAGAACCTGCACGTCTGGGATGGATGGTTTGGTGGCAGCCTCCTTCGGAGCTAATCCCGGTCTGCCCTGCGAAGAAAGAGAACGCTTGATCTGCGTAGAGGGTGTTACTTGGTGTTTCTGCGGTGATCGTTGGGCCGACAACGGGGGATCGGTCGGCTCTCGGTGCTTTATCGCGGTAGATGGGAGTGGGATAGTGGTCGGACAGGAATTGAAAAGCGAGCTGCCGGTCGTCTTCTGTACATGAGTGCTACTTGCGGATGCCGTCTTTGAGGACCCTGTGAAAAGCTTTGGGAGATCTTTTACGGATTTTGCTGCAGCAGTAGATATAGAAGCAACAGAATTCGGCTGGGATCTCATCCCTAATTGCCTACTGGGGTGAACTGTAAAAACTGCAGTGAGTCTTAGCGCAAACTGTGATACGATAGACTGATTTACGCGATGCTGTGGTTTGCTTATTTACGATCGTATTGGACCGCTTTAATGAGGTCAACGTAGGCTTAATGTCCACATCTTCTTGAACGACGATCTTCTCGCATTCAACGCTCCGCTCAATAGCTATTCTTGTGATTCAGCATACCCGGTTTTGCATAGGGGTTAAGACTGACCTGAATCTTCTCTTTCACAGGGCATTTTCTTCAGGAAACAGCATACACAGTTGAAACTAGAATTGATCTTGATGCAAGGGATGTCGCGCTTTGTGCATTCCGGGCATGGCGGATCGTAAACGGGAAGAGGTGTGCAGTCGTAGTTGAACAAAGAATTACTTTTCTTGACTTCCGCTCGTCCGAAGCGCGTCGCCGAATCTTTAGCTTTCTGCAGCAACAGCTGTATCGTTGAGACTGAATCGATGAACCTTGTAGGTCCTATTCTTGAATAGTCGGTCGCTCCCTTCAAGCACTTGCCACTTTTCTTCTTCATGCTGATGCAATGAATGATGAAGCGCTCAGATATGTAATGTCACAGGCACGTACCGTTCTGTTGCAAACCACACGCAGACGCATTCTACGCCCTTTGGAAGATTGACCGTATCTTCGCCTGGACGAAGACTTCTGACAAGTGTGAAATATGCTTTAGCCAGTCTACGCGTGTCATCGTCCTTGCACAGCGCTCCCAGTGTATGATCCAGCGAACTTTTGGACATTTGAGATTGATTGACACCGTGTAGATTATCACGATGCACTGGACCTGCAACGAATAAATCTAAAGATCAGCCTGGTTATTAGATGAGATTATTTAGACGCCCCAGCCGACCAGTCGGATGCTTACCGCCAAAGTGTATGAGTTGATGAAGTGTAACGAGGCGGACTCTCCTCAACGATATCTGGGGAGAGAGATGGGACACGAGGGCTGCAAGAAATTCGACGACCTGCTGCAAGCTCAATCGAGCCTCGAGTCGGTGAAGCGCGTGCCACGTGATCTGGGCCTTCGCGTGCAGGCGCTAACTATAGTTGGTGTCATTGCGCCTCGGCTGGTGAGTCTTCTCCTGTCCACTACCAGAACATGCTTGCGACACGGTTCGTCACCAAGACTGTTGTGCTTGCTACAGCAAAGCGGAGAGGTTTGGAGGTTTCATCGTCATCTCGCATGCGGAATAGCTAAACGTATCGACTGTAGGGTTTCAGACGACGGCGTCATGGCAGGCAATAACAAACTTCAACATGCCTGCTATGTCTCCAACTATGACGGAGGGCGGGATTGCGTCGTGGAAGAAGAAGGAAGGCGAGAAGTTTACCACAGGAGATGTATTGCTCGAGATTGTGAGTGGTCTTGCTCGTCGTAAATGGAACTCTACCTGTAACCGCGTTGTTTATGTAGGAAACAGACAAGGCAACCATCGATGTGGAGGCACAGGACGATGGTGTTTTAGGCAAAATTCTGGTGCGCAAACCGCTTTTGACCGACGCGCTTGTCGTCCTCATTCTTCCGACACGCTTCAGGCGCCCGACGGCACCAAAGGCATCCCAGTAGGCAAGGTCATCGCACTCCTAGCTGAGGAAGGGGACGACATCTCCAACCTGGAAGCCCCGAAGGATGAACCGAAGCCTGCACAGACTACGTCCTCAAGCGAACAAACGCCCTCCCCACCCCCACCCCCACCGTCTGCTGTCCCCGACAAATCCGGCGCTTCTTCGTCCGCACCTCCTACGCGTCCCCCACCAGATTCGTCCACTCAAGTCCTGCTTCCTAACCGCCCTCTATTCCCATCTGTTCTCAGATTGCTCCAGGAGAACAACATCGGTGGTCCGGACGCGGATAAGATTAAAGGGACCGGAGTACGCGGGATGCTCACAAAGGGCGATGTATTGACATATCTCGGCAAGGCGAGCGGACCCTTAGGATCGTTCCAGGCGGCTTTGGACCAGGACGAGGAGAATGCCAAGAACGAGAAGACTGTCGCGAAGAAACCCGAGGTGCCTCCAGCATTGGATGGACCGGCCTTGAGACGGTTAATTGTGTCACAGATGCTTGAAGCATCCCAGAAGGCTTATAGGCCTGGTATGCATGATCTCCTCTTTCCCTTCCTCCCAACTGTATTACTGAAATATACTTCCCTAGTTCCTGGACCCGCTCCTACATTTGACGACGTCATCGCGGATTATTTACCTTCGTCACCAAAGACGCCGTCAAAGCCGTCGTCCACAACGCCTCCAAAATCTGAGAGCAAGGGACCAGACGAGCTCCATGGATTGTATTGACGGATTTATGTCGGTCCGTCGTTGTGCGTTTGTATTGCTCCGGATATATCATAGATGTTGCGTTTTGGACGAGGACTTCATGCTTGCGTTTCTCCAAGATATCAAGAAGAGGCCCGGACGCGTGTCGGCTTGGTCACAAACTGTCATCGAGAGCCAGACACTAGCATGAAATCAATTAAAATTGTCATCCGCGTCTGCTGAAGACTTACCCTGTACTCAACAAATGCCTCTCCAGTTCCTCCTGCAGGTCCCTTGGTTGATGGCATAAGGAATTGCAGACTAAGCAGTCCCTCGCCATTGATTCGAAGAGATGTCTTCGTGGAGCTCTGCAATGCACGCAAAGCCTTGGATATATGCGCAAATTTGTAGCTGGGTCGTGGATAGCAATATTCATAGTCGGCTCATAGGCGTTGTAGGGGCGTGCTTACCTGAAAGAGACAGGTTCTTCACAGTCACACGTCTCAAGTACCTCTTTGTCGTTGGGATAGTCCATCTGGAAAAGGTATGATTGTATGTTATGGGCTGAAGTTGTGAAATATACCTCTGTAGTACCAAAAGGCCCGACAGCCTTCAATCGTAGTCTAGGTGGCGCGTTAAGCCGGGGTGCCCTCCCGTCTGGTGGTGGAGGATTGCCTATGATCGACAATTTCTCGCATGACGGGTCCAACTCGGAGAGAGCCTCCCTCAGCCAAGAGGACTGGATTTCAATGAGTAACCATAGTGACGTAGAAACGAAGGATACCAGACCTTGAGAATGATTTTCAATATGCTGACAATCTACGGTCAGAGTTGTTTTGATAATTTGAGAGGACGAGTTCTCACGTATCGTCTATGTCAAATGGAAGTTCGAGTTGTGGCTCGGGATCAAAAGTGTTGATTTTGCACTTTGCAGTGGGGCCTACACCGTTTTCTTCTGAGCTTCTCATGCAACATCAGTGCAACCGCTACAAGGACAGTGACAAACTACCTTACACAAGCAGGGTCAAGGGAAAACCGGCGCCAGCATAGCAAATTCTTAGGCCCGTTTTCTTCTGTGAGCCAAAATAGTCATCTATCCGCCCGTTGGCGGATACGTCGGGGAGATCCTGCGCGCTACCAGGTCTCCTCCTTGTCCCGTCGTTTTGCTCGCCGTCGGAGACCGGCTCCCCAAATTTCTTGAATTTACGCGTCTTCTTTGTATTGAGATTTGTGTTCGCTGCACCAGCGGTTCCAAACACATTCAAACAATCTACGATGGCGTTGATAGGGACTTCAATTGCTGTGTTACTCCCATCGTATTCCTTGCCTGTTGGTACTGCTGTTGCTCGAGCGATTTCGGCGTCATAGATATACTCGTCGAAGATGTCAGCAAATATGTACGCCGTCCCTGTTACATAACAAATTCGCCTAGTTGAGTCGCGCTTGCGGTAAATAAGATATCATATTCACCAAGTAGTGTTCGAGCCTCTTCGACATTGACGATGAATCCACTCTTTGTTATTGTGATTAGGGCTCGCTGCAGGCACCGGTCAGAAAAGGCTTGAACATAATCTATAGTTGCAATACGCACAGTGCCAAAGTTGACTCCGCGAATCAAAGCTGCAAAGTAACGGAGGTCTCGAATGGACGCGTTGAGGACATAGTACTGAAAGCGCAGAAGACCTTGTAAGCACATCAAAGTCGGTGATTGTCTGATTTTACCTCTGTTGGATCCTCGTCTTCTTCTTCAAATAGAAGCATTGCCTGCAAGAAAAATGAACGTTCCTGGGATTTATATGGAAAGAGGTACGAGTGTGGTAGCTGGGAAACTTGCAATATTGCACACGGATGTGGCCCTACGCGTGTTGAATCTGATCACATGTCCGCGCGTTCTGAATCGGTGATGGATCGTTCAAGCGTCGACAAACCTATGTCCTCTTACTCTACACAGATTTCAACGCTATTACCATGCCCTCTTATCGCTCTACAGGAGAGACAACGTGAAAACATCTTGCCAGTAGGTGAAATATACCAAGTCTGGCATCGTGCGTAGGGCGCTTATCATCACCGTAAATGGAAGTGCCGACAGTAGCCCGTTGCGGCGGGGTGAGTAGAAGAACCTGTGCCTTTCAACCACGACCGCTGCGCATACGCGCAGCGCTGCTTCGTCACGGATTCCACTGGGATACTAGGCCACCTCGACGTCGCGATACAGCTATTCACACGAGCATAATAACCGTCAATATTCCTGCAAATCTCTGCTTTCATCTCTACCAGGCTTCCTGCACCAGCGTCGAACCTCTAAGTGGTTGAACCCTGTTCAGGATGAAGCAACTTACTATCGTGAACAAATCATACGATATCGTACTCTGCAACGTCGGACATTCGTCATCTAAAAGCTCGCCTCACGGCGAGGCCCCCCACAAGGAACTTAATGTCATTCTGCCTTCCGTTGCGATGACGTTGAAGGTCGCGAACTTTGGGCTTCCACTCACCCTTACGCCGCAGACTGTGATGGAGAAATCGTCCTCAGTAGACGAAAAGTGGTCTGTGTCACCGAATGGCTTCAGTATCCGAATGCCTATGGCATTGGGTGCTCTCTGGAAGGCGGTGGCTGTACCGGACAATTGCCCTTGGAGGGTCTATCGTAGCAAGGTAATACTTCCGTGAAATATCTGCACACCCGCATAAACTCTACTGCACAGATATCTAGAAAGCATCATAGGTTGTTAATCTTGCCCTATCGCGAGATGTCATCATTCCTCAGGAATATACCCGATACCGTGCCCTTGTCCTCTCTTATGCTTCCTGGTACGTGCTGTCATACTTTATATATACATAAGTCGTCTGATACAGCATTGGGCAGGAACACATGATACGTACGTCAACGTTGTATCCGTACATCGTCGCATCTCACGGCCTGGTATAGCATGGCATTTTATGGCTGGCCAATATCTCAATGTCAATCGTTGACAACCCCTCTCGCCGTGCAATTGGCTTCAGGTATACGGGTTCTGGACATCCGTTTAGCTGTTAAGGACAACCGCCTCGTTGCATATCACGGCGTTTATCCCCAGCGTGCATCATTCCAAGAAATTTTGAAGACCATACACGACTTCCTCACTGCACCTGAGACTAATAAGGAGACTTTAGTTATGTCTATCAAGCAAGAAGACTTCTCCACTGTCAATGGAGACATATTTTCCAGACTCGTCCGTGAAGAGATTTCCAGTGGACCCGGCGGACGCGACATGTGGTTTTTCGATAACAGAATACCTCTTCTCGGTCAAGTTCGAGGGAAAGTTATACTCTTCAGTCGCTTCGGCGGAAATGGCGATGGTTGGGAAGGTGGATTGGAAGGTATGGGCATACATCCCACCAGCTGGCCTGACAGTGAGAAAATCGGCTTCACGTGGGATTGCAAGAACACCTTAGTTCGGACTCATGATTGGTGAGCTCGTACGCCTTCTCATAATAAACACTTCTGACGGACATATGCACAGGTATAATATCCCGTCGTTCCTCTCCATACCGGAGAAGACCGATCTAGCTACGCAGATCCTCCTCCCTCCAACCCACGATCCACCGATGCCCTCGCTCGCCATATCCTTCTTTTCGGCATCCTCTTTCCCCCTCGCCACCCCTCCAACTATCGCTAAAGGTTTTGGTTGGCCAAAGGTCGGATTAGGCGTCGAAGGTGTCAACGCACGTGTCGGGCGTTGGCTTATGGATCGGCTTGGGAGCGTTGAAAAGAGTGTCGCAGGACCCAAGCCTCTCCGTATACGAGGCTGGGCCTTGATGGACTTCTATGAAGACCCAGAGAACGCAGTCGTTCCTCTTCTGGTAGAATGCAACTTCCGTGGAAGGGTAAGAGGAGAAGAGGGGTGGCAATGATAAGTATCGGGTCTATCATATACACTCATCGGACGATTATTGGACTTTGGATAGGAAGTTTTCGTCGAATTTGGTTAGGGCATGCATAGTATCTATCTTATAGCCTCATATTCACATAATAGTACCAGGTGGTATCTTGCGTAGTAAAAAGCAGTGCTTATATATGATTCCTTCTGGAGCCATTGACTGAGAGTCCCGCCCTGAGATGTGGTACCTTATTCTTGTATTCGTTAAAGTAGAAACACGACATTTGCGGATGCTCAACACTGATGGAATGTATATAAAATGCGCATTGCAAACCCAATCCATTATAGCATGCCAAAAGCCTGCACCAAATAACCCGATAGAAGGAAGAAAATAAAAAAATCCCAGTGAAACTAGAGCACCATAAGAGCCTAATGAAAATGTCAATCACGCGCAGCCCATGTCGGTTCCGCCCTCGCAGAGAGCCTCGGGACGGGCACCGTCCTTCTCCTGTTTGTCTACGTTGTCACGCCTGCGCTTCTCGAGGATGATGAATGTCAGGACGATCACGTCGACGTCCAGCGTGTTTGGTTGTATCCGGAGTCCCCATTTGCGCTCGCCGCGGAAGAAGCCTTCGCGGACGACATCGTATGTGTATCGAGCGACTTCATCCCCAGTCGTACGCTTTGTAAGCTAGACATATTCCAGGGTGAGGTTGATGGACCATAAAGGGATCTGAAGGAGTATACCGAGCGCAACTTACAACATAACCGTGTCCCTTGGAATACTTCCAGCGGTACTCTTCATCGTCATTCCCCAGGAAATAACGCGCTCTGTGAGAGGGTCAATAATGCTTCCAGGTAGAAGATTGACGAAGGGGTACATACGTGCTAAAGGTACTCCCCAGCTTATACAGCAGTTCCCGTATCTCGATCTTCTGTTCGACGCCGTCGAACACACTGCTCCGTACGATAGGATGTGACCCCCAGCGCCTCCATAGTACTTCGCCAACGACACTAGTGTTTGTGGCGGCGTCTACTTGCTTGCAGATGCGCGTTATGGCCGGGTTGGTATGGAATGCACCAGCCTTTGAGGTGGTTACGCGATACTTTGCGACGCCGTCGGTGGAGACCAGCGTTGTCATTTCTGGGTCATTGGGGACAAAGTAAAGGTCCATCTGAGCAGCGAGGGAGAAGATCAAGTCTGGGGGATAGTGTGAGGAGGATGGTACTAGTAAAGACCTCACTCGCCGCGGTTGATAAGGGGAGAATGTGAGCGGGCTGACGAAGTCAGAAATGACAGGGATCGCGATCGCAACTGAAGCTCCTGCCGCAAAACGATCTAGAACGCGTAGTTTTATTTAGCACAGTAGACAACAACGATACGAACAGAAATGTGAGCCGCAAGTTCTTTTGTCAACACGTTCGGTTAAGGCTTCGTAGACCGTGACACCTACAGACGCCTACACCTTCAAGGCGGATTACACCTTTACAGAAAGTTGTCACTTGCGAATGTGGCGAGACTTGACGCTGATAGACCAGTTTGACTGAAGAAACGCATATGCATGAGCAACATTAGTGTATCTCTTTTTGTCCCCGTTGTTAGAGAGCGTCGTTGAGAGACTGAGACGAACTTAAATCGTGAGCGTTAGTACTCGCTGCGGGTCCGAGAGCGTGGGAAGATTGTTAACGAGCGTCAATTGCCTGTTTTAGATTTCTCTCCAAATTCAGCAACTCCTCCAATTTGTTCCGAACTCGCACTCAGCAGCCTTGGAAGAGGTCAAAAGCTCTTAATCATCCATCTTTTCCCGCTTTACTGTGATTTTGATATCTGCGTATCGAATGCTAAACATCGAAATTACCAATAGGGCACCTAACGCGAATGATCTCTCTCATTGATGAAGACAGGACTCGAGACAGACTCGAGTTCACCTGCCAATAACGTCAAAAAATCCAGCAAATAACCCGTGTAATATTGTCTCTTAAACACTAGAGTAACGCATCACCCAATTGACCTCCAATGAGTGCAGTCTGTCTGATGTCTGACAGTCGACTGTGAGTCGCACGTCGAGATGGACACTCAAATTTCTGACACTGCAGGTGACATATGGCAGCCTGTAATGTGTATCATGATATTCAATAACAATCATGCAACAGTGCCATGCAAATCATCGCATACTAGTTCGGCTTTCTTTCCAGCGTGGCGCTGATAGTGATGCGTACTAGCGTCCGCGCAAGACGTTTCCTAACGGTCTGGGTTCGGTTCGTGCCCGACATCACCAGCACAGACCAAGCTCCTTGTGGAGGCATCACGATATCGGCATGTCCAAATCCTCGTTCCTCAGCACTAATAATAATTTACCTCCTTAGAGTTCGATTTCGAGCCTCACGATGTTCTCGTCCGGGCGAACCAGTTCATCGTTGGCCAGCGTGCACCGAACCAAATGGCCAGGACGTATATAACGATGCCTGTGGCATATCCTGGAAGTCGTTGACATACTCAGACACAAGTCCTCTGGTACAATGTCCTCCTCCACTCGTTCTTCGCTCCCTCCTGCCTACCAGCCTGCTGTTTTCAGCTCGGGAAGACACGTCAATACCCAGCATTCACCTGCTGTCGAAGAGGTGGATGTGCAGAAAAAAAATAAGTCTTCCCCCGACGCAGTGTCCGAGACAACTGCTGTCAGCAATCCGTCTAGTGTAAAAGGATCGCCTGCCTCGTCTATACATGAGGTAGACACGGAGAAGGCTGATCCTACGCTTGAGCATGACGAAAAGGCTCTTGCTCAATATCTCGTACCCACACTCCAAAAAGGTGTGAAAACTGCACGAACGAAGCCCGCCAGTAGATGGATCAAGTTCCGAGTTTGGTATAATCCGTATCGCATGGTTCGTATCTCGTCGCCACGTTTGAATATTTGTACTGATCTACTCATGCAGCTGTTCACCTTCGTGTTCACACTTAACATGGTGGGAATTTTTGTGGCATGTATCCATCATTTCCCATATGCAGAGCATCATGGGGCTGCTCTTGCTCTCGGTAATATCGTCTCGGCTGTGGCTTGTCGCAATGAGCTCTTCTTGCGTTATCTCTTTTGGGTTATCGTCAAAATCTTCGCGAAGGTCAGTCTTGAGTTCGCCCCACTGGTAGAGTTCTCAGTCGCTCAATCATGCCGATCACAGTGGACCCCGCTTTGGATGCGCATCTTCTGGACTGGCTTTCTGCAGCACATTGGCGGTATCCATTCTGGATCCGCAGCATCGGGAGTCGCCTGGTTCATCTTCATCGTAGTGAGGAACTTCCAACACCACGTCGCGAAGCACACTCCCAAGGCAGTTCTTGCGTGGGGAGTTATCACGGTAGTGGTGTGCGCACTCACGATGTTTTCTGCCGCGCCATGGATTCGTGCCCATCATCACAAGTATGTACTCGATCATGATTCTTCATCGACACAAACTGACCATCTATCTTTTTTGGAAAGCATATTCGAGCGTCACCATCGCTTTGCTGGTTGGACTGCCGTTGCATTCGTTTGGATCTTTGTCTGTGTTACCGATAGCACTGGGACAGATGGCGGCTTTACGGGCTCTGGCCGCCGTCTCGCGAACGCACAGGAATTCTGGTTCGCTTTGTTTATCACCATCTTGTGAGTATCCTCGCTTGATATACACCTGTGGCTCTAATCAATTTTTAATTTCTAGAATCGCTATTCCTTGGTTCACGGTTCGCAAAGTCCCTGTAGAGATCACCACGGTAATACTTGTTTTTGCGATGTCTGCATTACGCGAACTCATGTGTATATTTATCAGCCCTCTCCTCGAGTTGCTGTCATCAAGTTCCAGAAAGGTATTCAACAAGGTCTTCTCGGACGTATCAGCCGCTCTGCTGTCATGGAGTATCACGGGTTTGGTATCATTTCTGAGGGCATAGAAAGCGGATGTCATTATATTATTGCGGGAGTTCAGGGTGACTGGACCCGCGGACTCGTGCAGGACGTTCCCACCCATCTTTGGACTCGTCAGATGAAGGTGCGCATCACTACCTGAGGATGCATCTGGTTCTAATCTTTCTCACAGTTTGCGGGCCTGCCATATCTCTGCCACCTCTATAGACGTGGTATCGCCATCTGTACCGGTTCGGGCATTGGCGCCGTTCTGTCTACGTGCCTCCAGCTTGATAACTGGTTCCTCATTTGGATCGGATCTGATATGGAGAAAACCTTTGGTCCAATCCTTTTCGATATGATCAAGCGCAGAATTCCCAAGGAACGGTATATCCTCTTCGACACTAAGAAGGAAGGTTGCCGGCCTGATACCATGAAGATGTTGAAGGACGTCTACGTGGCTTTCAAGGCAGAGGGTGAGCCTCTCAAATAATACTCGAATGAGATAATGCTCATTATCTACGACAGTTGTGATCATCACGTCCAACCCTGTGGGTAATGCCGAACTCATGCAAGGATGCAAGGAGAATGGGATGCACTCGTTTGGTCCCCTCTGGGACTCATAAAATTTCATGTCGACTTTCGTAACACTACATGATAGGCTTCTTTCAGATACAGGTTTCAGCTGTCTGTGCTCTCCAAAACTTGCGGTCTCAATAGCAAATACAGGCCCTGCACAACCTTGCAATGATTGTTTACGAAACATATCATGCAGGAAAATATAGTTTGAACAAATCATATGGGATAAGGATGTTGTACACAGAATTATATGGTTGACACAATGTTACATCCGGTCTAGCCGGTACCCTTCATGACCAAAGAACCCAGTTTTGTTCAGCGCGAATCATTTGCGCGGAGGTGGAACCGTTTAGAGGTCCTTGCCGGCAACGAGCTTGGAGACAACTATGAAAGACAGGGATCAGCTGAAGAAATACATCTGATAGGCGAGNTTAGAGGTCCTTGCCGGCAACGAGCTTGGAGACAACTATGAAAGACAGGGATCAGCTGAAGAAATACATCTGATAGGCGAGAATTGCTTACGCAGGCTGCACTCCAACTTCTGGAGCTGGAGGGCGGCAGCGAGGTCCTTGGCACCACAGGTGGCGGTGATGCAGGCGTTGGCGGCCTTCTGGAAGTTCGTGTTGGTGCAGACACAGCCAAGGTCGGCGCTATGAAGTCGAACGTTGTCAGAGACCATGCGGAACAGTAACAACAGTACAAAGACTCACTATGAAGAGCATCCAGCGGCGGAAGCAGCAGCTGCAGAGCAGTTGATGATGCACGAGTCAATACCGATCTGCGCGTTGGCAGAAAGGGCCGCAGCGGCGATGACGAAGAGGGTGGCGATCTTGGCGAACATTGTAGAATGAATTATCAACTGGTGCGGCAGACAAGTGTGATAGAGATGAACTGCAATCCACAGGTGGCTTTTATACGCTCAGACCTGTGGAATTGCCAAGGACATGTCCAGTAGCTCTGCGTCGAGGTCCTGGTCACTTGAGCCTCCTCGCCAAGCCTGGGTGGAACGTGTTCAGTGAAGAGACATCGTGAACGACTTTTCCGCAAAAAAATAATGAGTTTATGGACCGAGACTGACGCCGAGAGTGCGGCGGTTGTGGCGATGGTACGACCGTACGACGCGCTGAGCTTGGAACTACGCGAGATGTGGCGCGTTGACGCGTCGACCGCCATCGGCTCGCCACGTTCTGTCAAACACTCCGAGGACGTCTGGGCGATCGTCCTCGGACGTCGCCGATCCACCATTGGCAGTAAGAAGTGGCATGGAGTCCTCCAGCTGAACTTATGAATGTATGTCAATATCGATATATTGCATATTTGCACAGGTGCACCGCCGAATGTTTTCAGTGGTGACAGCTTCCGGGTCACTGGCAGCGAAGGTGTCGAGCCTATACAGCTATCGCCTGGGTAGATGTTGGTCGAACGATATCTAATGATATACTTGGGAGTACGAGTGTACAAAAAGTACGCCCTCACCGACAATAGGATGTTGCATGTCACTGTCCCCGATGATAAGATGATGCTCTCAGTATTCTTACGGACTCTTACTAGCGAACTGTGATCTCTCTGCAGTATGAGACAAGGACTCAGTGGCTCCATGCGCTCAGCCAAGCGTTGTGGTTACTGGAATGTGTCGATTTGGGTATTCATATTTTGTACATCATATTGTTACATGGTAATTCGCTTCCGTTTGTGTCACCTATTACGAACGTCTTTAAGAGATAGTGATCTTCTTCGGTGCCTGCTCAGGTGCCGTCCTAGGGAAGGTTACACTGAGGACACCGTTTTCCATTGACGCTTTGATTTCCTCGGGCTGTCAGGTGTGATAATCAGTTCACAGTCCTACAAACCACCTATGTGTCACATATTACTCACCTTTGCACCTTGAGGAAGCGCAAGCGTTCGCGAGAACTTGCCATAGCGGCGCTCACGCACCGCGTACCCGTTCTCGTCGCGCTCCGAAGAGATCTTGGACTCGCCGGAAACAGTGAGCACATTGTCCTGGACGTCAATGCTCACGTCCTCTTTCTTGAGTCCAGGGAGCTCGAAGGTAGCCGTGACAGTGTTGGACTTAGGGTCCTCGTGGACGTCCATCCTACAAAATGCTATGTCAGTGTCCAGTCAACTATGCAATGTAGCTACAAGCGGACTTACCTTGGTCGAAGAAGCTTCGAGCCTGACTGACCTTGCCGCTGCACCTGGGCGTTATCGTCAGAGCGGCGGGCAAATGCCTCGTCAAAGAGCCGGTCGAACTCCTTGAAGGGTGAGAAGGGCTCATTGAAATAGTAAGAGAGAGCCATTGGTATGTAAGTAGCGAGTTAATGAGACTAGGAGAAGGACTAGGTGGTTTGTCGATTCACTTCTGGTGTGGAGAAACGGTTGAGCTCGCCGTCCGTCTTAAATATTGCCATGCTCTTCGCGATTATCCTAGAAATGTCCAAGAAACTTATACTTAACCGCGGTGTTCACTGCTCTAGTACGTTCGTTCGACCATGCACACAGATCAGAAGTGGTGAATGCGGAGCTGAAGGAACGATGCAGACGCGACGCGCATGTTCGAGAAGAAACCAAACAAGTGCACACAAATCCCGCCTCCCGTCCATAAATGGAAACAGGGGCGCCTTTGCGTCGAGCTCGCTGTTGTGCAGATCTCAGACTTCGCACGCGGTTTGGTTTAACGATACAATTGCTACAAGGCAATAATAATGACACAGTAAGAGTATAAAAGGCTATTGTAGGTCTTTACGTGCTTGCAAGGGAGTGAAACGACGGGGATATTGCGCGCAAAACCAGGAAACAAACGACGGAAGTCCAGGGAGAATAAACAGTGGTCGTGACATGTGTGAATTTGTAAGGGGGAGGAGGAAGAACATCGTCCGTGCACTACGTCCGCTCCTCGTCCAGATACCCCTCATCACGTTTTCTGCTCCGCATCCCGCACCGTTAATCCAGCGACATGGTCGAACACCGTCAGGATGTGGCGGTCGGTGGGGGGATGACGAAGCTGCGTGGGTAGTTTACGGCTTGCGGAATTCGCAGAGCACAGTATAGATAGTATTGAATGCGGTATAGATCTCCTCTCGGACCTGAGAGGTCAACAAGAGTAGTGTCAGCAAACATAGATCAAGGGGGATCCACACAGCGCGGACCACATAACGTCGAGCATATCTTATATAATGAAAGTGGGATAGTTACCTTCGCGCCCGTAAGGACGATCTTGCCCGAGACGAAGATGAGGAGCACGACCTTTGGTTTGATCATGCGATAAATAAGACCGGGGAACAGCTACAAGTCGAGTAGAATGAGACGACATGAACTCGTATCAACGAAGAGCGTAACGCACCTCAGGCTCATAACTGCTGAACTGTCCGTGGCTGTATGCAAGGCCCTCTAAACGGATAGGGAACTTCACGTCGCAACTACCGACGATGTTCTGGATCTTGAACTCCGAGAACTTGGCGTCGAAGCCAAGCTTCTGGATGATACGCGCGTACTTGCGCGACGCCAGACGCGAGTCGTCTTCAGACTTCGCACCCGTGACGACCATCTTGCCCGATGCGAAGATGAGGGCAGTCGTCTTCGGATCACGGATACGCATGATGACCGCAGCGAAACGCTAAATGCGCAATGACGGAGAGAAGTCCGACATTCACACAAGTAAGTAAAAAAGGGTACAAACCTTGGGGTTGTATTCAGCATTGCGAGCGTGCAACGCGATCGTCTTCAGATCAAGCCTGCAATCGAGGTTAACCGTTGCGACGATGTTCTGTAGCGTCGGCACGATGCCCTCGACAGCAGTAATATGCTGTTGCTCGAGAGTAAGTGGTGCGGGGGTAGCAGGTACAACAGTGGGCGCAGGGGTGGATGGTCCCGCGAGTGCCGACAGTTGCGAGCTCCCGGCCTGGGTCGGCGATGGCTGCGACTGAGGCTGGGAGAGGCCCTGTGGCTGTTGAGGGTATGAAGAAGTCGGCACAGGACCTGGTAGGGCAAGACCAGTCGGGCCCGGAAGGTACGACGCGGCGTACGGCAGCGCGAGGCCATTGGATTGAGGCTGAGGCTGCTGTTGCGCATAGGGTTGTGGCTGCGACTGTTGGTACTGCTGTTGCTGCGGTGGCACGTGCACCGAGCGACCAAACGTTACTTGACGAGCGGGAAGTGCAAAAGACATTGTGATATGGTCGTAAAAAATGTGCTGTACGCTGAGGTCGTAGAGCCCAAAGTCGTTGAGAAGTTAATCTAAGATTTCGGGCACCGTGGGAAAGTTACGGAGGGGAAGGGGAGGTAACGGACTCGAGCGTGGCTCGTCTTATATACGTGGGCAATTCAAACTCCGATTACAAACTGACGGGCTGCTTATCAATCAGCCACAATCACACCTTGGTTCTCTTTCGCTACCATCACCACCTCCCATGCTGTATCCCCGTTGACTACCCTCGCTCGTCCTCGTCTCGACGTCTTCGCCAGCCTCAGGACGACCTTACTCACTCGAAAGTTGATACTCCAGACGTTGTGGTTGTTTTCTGTGCTGTTTTTCGCCTCTTTATAAGCCGTGGCCTTTGGATGACTCCTGTTCTTATCTGGGCGCCTCGATCGGACCCGACAATCTCCTCCGCAACGGGCGCTCTTGTCTTCCAAGAACATTCCACGCCGTCGCCTCGACAACTTTGGGAACAATTACACTCATGAAGGCTTTGTTCAGAACGGCCTGCTCGTTTGTACATTCGTTTGGTCGCTCCTTTGGCTTTTAACTGTGCTGCTGCGGTCCGGTGTCTACTTTCGATTCAACATGTGCTGAATTTTTTGCATCAAAATTACTCGATAAGCGCGCTCTGTCCCATGCTTCCAACACCGCTGTGGCGACCAAGATCCTTCCAGTCTTCTCACATCATGATTCGCTGTCCTTGGCGCGTTTGTCGTTCCTGTGGCCGCTTGATCAACGAGCGAACATCCGGACAGAGTGGCCCTACTCTCACGGGCCATAGGAGGCTCGGCACAACGGCTTGTATCTCTACCCGTACAGGAGCAAGTTCCGTGGCCATGGAGAGTATATGAAATAGGGGAGACGGCGGCGTGTTCTATAACACGGGTGAGTCCTGTGTAGTGTATTTTAAGTAGTATATAATATGTGGTATCTCCGTTTTTCAAAATCAATGTCCGGATGTCCAACGGATCAGCCAGTGGGATGATAAGAGAAAGTTCGTCACAGCACAAGTGCAACCAAACCGATGACTGCAGCCATGAAGCTGAATCTCATGGTGGTCACTTGTGTACCAGAAGACGTATTTGCACTTCCTGTAGGTGCCGGTGAGGAGGCTGTCGGCGAAGGTGGAGACGCAGAGGCTGAAAGAGTTTCGTTTGAACCTGTAAGGTTCCCGTCGCAGTTGATCACGCCCAGAGACACGAGGTCGTTTGCCGCTTTCACAAAGTAATAGTCACCTACGACAGTCATAGTCAGCCGCAGCCCACACAACATACCCACGCGTATACAACTCACCGTACACGATGCCCGTGAGGTTGTTCAGCTCGGGATTGTTCACCGTGCCGTTAGCCAGCAAGCTCTGCCATTCCGGGCGCCATGCCAGCGCGGTCATGTTCGCGATCAACTGCAAAGATAAACAAAAGAAGATGGCGATGACATTGATTAGGATGATCATCTGCCAGAGATGACGGCGCCCGCATACGTACCTCGATCGCGGCGTTGATGTAATAGTTTGCACCTGTGGTGTTCGCGGGCTGTAGCGACAGCTCTCCTTGTGATAACAGAATCAGACCGTTCGCAGCGATCATTGCTGCGGAGGAGTCTGCTGGCCGTGGAGGGTCGAGAGGAGCATTAAAGTCCCTGTCGGTACTCTTTCAGTACACACGGACGCAAGATACTGAAACGTGACGGATCTACCATGGAACAATTCCGTCGTCTGGCAAAGTCGTGAGGAAGTATTTCGCCATCTTACGCGACGTATCCAAATATGTGATGTTTCCCGTATGTTTGAACACTGGGAGTACGACGAGCTGAGTATTCTGCAAATGATATACGCGAAATCACATACTGTTGGCAAACCCATAGATACCCCATGACTGACCACGACTCCAAGTACTGCAGAGTTAATTAGCTTCAGCGGTAGTGTACAGTCCGCGTTCACGCACCTGTTATTTGCGTAACCTTGTGATGTTCGTTGGTCAATCACAACGCCTGTGGTGGAGTTGTAGTCTACGACGTGGTATGACGAGCCTAAGAGCCAGTCCCGGTGAGCCAGATTGCGTTGCGAGGAGCAGAAAATTACATACCATCTGGCCGGAGATGGTTTACCATCGTCTTGTCTGCATGGGATGTAGCAATATCACGCAGTGTGTTATTGCCGGTCAAGTTTGCAGAAACGAACAAGACCTGAGCACAATCAGTAACCAATTACTTAGAGACACATCATCACATACCTCAAGATTCATCATGTTGTCGATGATGACCTATATCCTGATCAGAACGAGTGCATACGGGTATCGGAACTTACGCACTTGGAAGTCCGTGGGGTCTGAAGAATCCCAGCTCCGTGTGCAACCGACAATAGGACTGAATCGAGCAGCAAGTTCGCTTGCAAAGTCGTTCACGGCAGTTATCGCGCTCTGGTTGTCAGGATGCCTGGTGACGGAGATGAGTGACGGACTTCGACAGAAAAGGTGCGGAGGACTCACACAAGAAGTTCCTCCACGAAAGGGAAGCTCAAAAACCCGACATCATGCCCCACTGCAGTCTTGGTCTCTGATGGGACCTCCGCGTCACTCCATTGTTGTCCCAAAGCAAGCCAGTCGGTGCCGTTCGGCCCCGCCGACGGACAGAGCGAAGCCCGTGTGTTCAGAGCATAGAGCGTAGCAGGAAAGAAGCCGCTCGTCCAGGTGTCCGGCGCGAAGTATTGCCATACGCCCTGCGTCCGATCTGTATATTGTGGGTATTGCGGCGGATTATGCTGTGTCTGTGCTGTAGCCAGGATCTTCTGGGCAACTAATGGAGAAAAAAGCTCCGGAGGAGGGACGGCAGATGCCAGCTCGACTGCTGTAACCGCGAGGAGTAGTAGAATCTGCCACGACATAGCGACTTGCTGGAGTCTGTAACGAGCGTTGGACAGCGACGGCGTGGCGGGGAGACAGACGAGACGGCAACAAGCAGAGTCAACTTATAGCCCGTCGGACAAAGGCCCAGAGCGACGCCCGCACGCCGACGATCCACATAGCGCCTTGCCAGCTGACTGCACTCATGTTGTACAAGCGACCGGGCACGCCTCACCGGATCGCAAAGGCAGGGAGAGAAGACAGGGATTCATAGAATGAAGACTCTCCTCGTGACGGAGGGGTGCATGGTCGTTCAGTGCAAGAAGCGCAAGCCGAGCGTCATGTTAGGCGAGTGCAGATATGAGATCAAGATGGCATCATGATATTTTTGGATTTCGGGCATTGACTGCCTCAAATTACTCTTCAAATCGTTGCGGTAGAGGCAGTAACACGCAGATGCAATGGTGTGCATCGTTCTAGTACTGGTCGCCGACATCGAGCTCAGTCAGGCTCAGTCCCAGAGGCAGAATGTGTTTACGCTTGTTTGTTCTTTTCCGGAAGAGGGACTCAACGCCGACTCGGTTCGAGACTGGTCGGAGCGCCGATTTTCCAGCACTTTCGCCACACTCAACTACGTTCTGCCATGAACTCGGAAGGCTCGGGCATACCATTTCAAGTACTCAGTCTCGAGAATTCCAGTAAGTTGGTCTTGAGGCATGAAGATATATAAACGGCCTTCGTCCAGGTCGATGCCTCACAAGTACACAACAAACCTCATTCAATACAAAGCTCGCACTCAACCAACCTAATCCTTATACCTGACCTCAATGGCTCTTTCATACTACTTCACTGAGCCTTTCTTCACCCTCCCGGACTTCGACCGCCTCTTTGACGAGGCGTTCGCCAGTCGCACTGGTAACAACCAGCAAGTGCAGCGGCAGGGCGAGCAAGGTCAATCCGTCACTCCAAGACTGCTCCGACCAAGGTACGTACTTCTGCTCACCATACACCCTGAATCGAGATATTGACGAGTTGTTTTATAGGATGGATGTTCACGAGGACGAAAAGTCCAATACTGTGACGGCTACCTTCGAGCTCCCTGGCCTCAAAAAGGAAGACGTGAGCATCGACGTTCGTAACAACACGCTCACGGTCTCCGGCGAGTCCAAGATCGACTCGGAGCGCGACGAGAACGGGTACGCGGTGCGCGAGCGTCGCTACGGCAAGTTCTCGAGGACCATCCCGCTACCCAAGGGCATTCAGGTAAGTTTATCACGTTGACGTTTCCTTAAATGAGCTAGGAGTACTGACGCTGGGATTGTAGGACTCACAAATCAAGGCTTCTATGGAGAACGGTGTCCTTAGCGTGACGTTCCCCAAGACGACTCCTGAACAGGCCCCCAAGAAGATCACCATCGCGTAGAGCGACTTTGGACTCCAAACAATGTAACATAGAACAAGTAGTCTATTCCGGAATATATATACCCGATAATTGTAGTTCACAACCTTAAATTGACAAGCTATCCAGTCAGCTGTAAAAAGATAATAGTGGGAACACCCAGAAGCATATTATTTGCTCATCGGTCGACGTTCGCATGCTAACAGTCCTCCCGCCGTTGCATCTCGTAGAATCTAGATCTGAGATGAGCTGAGTCCGATGCTGAGATAAGATCTCTTAGGCGCTTAGTTGTCGATTACAGATTTTCGACTTGAGTCTTGCTTGTGACTCTGCTACAAGTCTTGCGTGCAGGCAGCACACTCCCTTGATCTCTCTACACCTGTCATGGCTTCTTCAGTACCACTCTCAGCACCAGAAGAATTGTCTGCGGACCCCACAGCACCGGTCACGGTCGCTACGGTGACTGAGTCACTTGCGAACGCTTCTCTGCAAAGGTGTGTTCTGGAGGTCGTGTCACTGAAACGGCTATGGTAAACGAATGAATTTTCAGGGCAGAGACATACCCAGAGACGTCAAAAGGACAAGAGGCAGCGCCATTTAACTCTGAACCTGCTTCCGCGATCAAGCCCGCTGCAGGAGCACATCCACATGAGCAGGTCGTGACCCCGTGGGATGTCCAAGGCTCTGTCTCAACGGACGGAAAGCAATTAGCTATCGATTATGACAAGCTCGTAGACCAATTCGGCACACGGAGAATCGATAAAGCTGTCTTGGATAGATTTGAGAAGTTGACGGGGCGTAAACCCCATATTCTGCTAAGGAGAGGGATGTTCTTTTCTCATCGGTGAGTAACAAACGTATCGAAGATTTTCCAAATTGTATAAAAATGCATCTCTACCACAGGGAATTTGACAAGATACTAGATCGCTATGAGCAAGGCAAACCCTTCTATCTATACACCGGACGTGGACCAAGTAGCGACAGCATGCATCTGGGACATATGATTCCGTTCATGTTCACAAAGTGAGTGTCAAAATCTGCACTAACGTTGAAACAACCTAAGGTGTCTAGAGATGGCTCCAGGAAGTCTTTGACGTGCCATTAGTCGTGCAACTCACAGGTGAGCACAAATTGCTTCTTCATTCTTTCCATCTCATGGCTCGGCAATGCAGACGACGAGAAGTTCCTGTTCAAGCACGAACTCAAGCCAGAGCAGACCTACGAGTTTGCTCTACGAAACGCACGAGACATCATCGCTGTTGGATTTAAGCTCGAGAGGACATTCATTTTCAGCGACTATGAATTTGTCGGAGGAGCATTCTACCGCAACGTCTCTAAGATATCGCGACAGATCACTGTAAACGCAGCGAAAGCAACGTTTGGTTTCAACGACTCGTACGTCTTATGCACTAAATGAGTTTACGACATTTCTTATTCGCCCTCGCAGCGACAATATCGGCAAGCTGCACTTCGCCTCTATCCAAGCGGCACCTTCGTTCTCCAATTCCTTCCCTAACATCTTCGGCACACAGACTAACATCCCCTGCTTGATCCCTTGTGCCATCGATCAAGACCCGTACTTCCGCCTTACCCGAGATGTTGCCGCGAAATTGAAGTACCAGAAGCCCGCGCTGATCCACTCCAAGTTCTTCCCCGCTCTCCAGGGCCCACAGACCAAGATGAGCGCGTCGGACGTGAACTCGAGTATCTTCATGACCGATACCCCCAACCAAATCAAGAACAAGATCAACAAACACGGTTTCTCGGGCGGCCAGGAGACCGAGGAGGAGCACAGGCGTCTAGGAGGCAACCCCGACGTCGATGTCGCGTATCAATACCTCGGATTCTTCCTCGAGGATGATGAAGAGTGGGCGAGATTGGCAGAGGTTCGTGCACCCACACGTTGTCCAACGCTGACACATAGCTGACGCCTTCGATCCAGGAATATCGCGCGGGCACGTTGCTGACTGGACAGCTGAAGAAAAAATGCATCGATCTGTTACAAGAGTTTGTCAAGAACTTCCAGACCGTATGTCCGCCTGCTAGACACCTTTTTTCTCGATCACTAACCTCCTCTTTCCATCAATTCAATTTCCAGGCGAGGGCAAGCGTTACGGACGAAACTCTCCGCGCCTTCATGGATCCGAGTCGCAAGATCGTGCCACACTTCGGGAAGGCGGTACCCTCGAATTGAATACAGTAACCGTAACAGCCGTGATACAAGACATCCGTGGAGCACGATTAATTGCGGGTGTACATGTAGAAGAAGAGAACACGTGTAGTTTTAGCTGTATTACCCGATCCCACGGATATCAACTGTGTCGACCGTCCAAGCGAGCTGCAGAATCTGTTTTTCTTCCAGTCTGATACTACAGCACGGTGTGCTGGAAGGTTTCCGTGGTGTTGCGTGTGTCTCGGATGACTCTAGCGGTGTGAGTCCCGCTCGTGCGGCGTCGCACACGAGTTGAGAAGCTCTGATGCGCTCGAGGCGGTGCAGAGTAATAATAATACGCACAACTGGACAAACTCCGCCTTCTGTTACAGCAGTCGCACGCACTATAATGCTGGTATGCCAAAGCTACTTCTCCGAGTCGGCCGAGAGATATTGTGAGATATTGAGAGTAGCGTACGGCCCGCCTCGAGGCGAATGATCCAGGCAACCCGTCGCGGACGATCACTGTGATGGAAGGCAACGCGTGGCAGACCAAGCATCGTAAGGCGACCCCGCCAAAGCGAAGCAAGTCTACACCGCCAAACGCGTCAAAGATGTCCACGATCTTTTTGGGCAAGATCAGATCATAGTTGGTCTCCG
>JAAIFI010000414.1:0-23440 GCA_011032875.1 Phlebia tremellosa | reverse complement strand
CTCTCTCTCTCTCTTACTTGCCTGTTATATATTTTCTTTTGGCATAGATGTTGAGATAATAGTTTTTGAACGTAGTATACGCTACATGCTGCCTCGATAGTAGTATGTGGCACGATATACGTAGCATGTATATATGTAGGTCCGTGTGTGAACATGCGTTCAACACTCAATCATCATCCTCCGCGTCGCCGAACTCGAAGATCCCCAGCCGATCCTTTTTCGCCGACACAACTGCTTCCTGCATTTGCTTCAGGATGTTAGGGTATAGGTGCAGATATCTGCACCCCTTTCGATCAATTGTCGCGAGGCCTTCGCGGAGCAGGTCTTCATTGATCGATGTTGGCGCATCACGGTGGACCTCTGGATCCATAAGACGAAGGTGGCGCAGCGTGCCCTCCTTGTAGTCTGTGTTTGCAATGAGCTTTCTACCTTCACATAGCTGACGGAATCGGTCTATAGCTTCGGTATGATAGTCGCTCTCTGGGCCAACAAGCTTGATAAAGCTGTCGAAGAAGAGTCAGCATATATCCGGTCAGCATGAGAACGATCGTGCCTTAGGCGTGCATCGTGAGCTTGACCAGGTAGAGATCGGAAACGGGGGTCGAGGGGCCGGATATCGTTGAAACCGACAGTGCTTTGGTTTCCATAGTCAATGAAGGTCACCTCAGCTTCCTTCTTCACTGAAGATACCCGCCGGACTTTTGCGCGGTACCATGCACCGTCAGAGAATTTTGCAGAAACGAGATCACCACTTTTTGGGAGGAAAGCAGGCGTCTGCGCTGCTGTTTTATGGTATAGTGAGAATTCTCGCATCAACTTTTCCAAGGATGCAATTCCTGCACACCACTCCGTAAGGCGATCGAAGATACATTAGTTTATATGTACACGCACCTTCTGTGTTCAAGATCTGGATCGAGAAGTTGAGGCCGTTGTGTTCCCGAACATCACTAATAATCACATCCTGGTATTCGGTCTTCAACGGAACGTCTTCGTCCTCGGCGGCTACGGTCGCTTGCTCTGCTTCCTGGTCATATTCAGACCAGAGCTGACGGACAGAAATATTAGCGAGGCTTCATCGGGCAAAACTGATTACGCACATTTACTCTCGCCTTTTTCGCTTCTTCCTATCATCGCCACGACATTAGTTGACACGACGCACTCGGGTTTAAATACTTACCTCAGCTGCGTATAGCTGTGCTGCCCAAGGGAGACTATCTGCAGAGTAGGAGTGTACAGTTGCGAGACCCTCCCGGACGAGTGCGATTGCGACATTTTCCGTCTTGTTGAGGTACAACGCGCCGATGAAGCCTCCGGACTTATCTACATCGTACACCTCAAATTCGCAGTCTCGTTGCATATACCGTCTGGCAGCAAATTCGGCAGCTTCTGCACCGTAGGGCTCTGACTTCTCTGACGAGTTGCGTGCCGTGCGGGGAGCACGGATCCCTAAGGAAAACGAGTCAAGATTCATTCCAGACAACCGAGGGCAAACTTACCGCCAAGTACCAGAGTCAGCACTTGGTTATCCTTGGGAATGAGAATTCTGGTGAGGGTTTAGTGTATACAGTTTGTAGACGGGGTTTCATGCATACTTGAATCTTGACCCTGCGGCCACATAGTCAACCACTGCAGCTATCTTTCCTTGGCGTTTGAAGCCATTCATGAATGGTGTAGCACGCGCGTTCGTCTGAAAACAACGGTCGTACGGGATTGACTAAAGCGACGAAAATAACCTACCTCAGAGATGTTGAGTGGCTGTTTTTGCGGCGGTATTTCTTTGCCAGAATGGATACCACGACTATCTGCGACAGCGCTGCAAAATATACTCAATACGCGCAGCAGATGTTACAAACATGAATATCTCCCACGTTTGCTCCGCGGCCATAAGCTTGTCGTAGTCGGGGGATCGGTCTTCATCATCGCGCCTATGGCGTACAACACTTGCCAAACCCTTCTCAATGATCTGTTCAGCGACATTTCTAGAAAGCATGTCAGGACACTCGAGTGGGTAGCATACAACTGATACGTACGCGTGTTGGTTTCCATATCGGACCGTAGCACATTCCCTCTCTTCATACTCGCCATCCCTTGGCCTGATGAAGTCGACTTGTACCTTGACATGCTTGCCGATTAGTCTCTTGCGAAGGAATTCACGTGCTTCGTGGGCATAGTATGCCTGTTTTGGATCGCTCAGTCTGTCCTCATTTGTGTCAGCGACCTGAGCTTCACGTATCGGCATTTGAAGTGCCATACTTGGGTGCTCGAACCGAGCTCAGCTGGATTCGCCTATCACTCGATCCATGCCTCTCACTGACAGAGATCTGGTCGCCACTCCATATACGTGTCACGACCGCGTCGAATTGTCGTGAAGCTTCGTTGGCTGCTGTGCCGTTCGATTTTGCGGCGGGAGCAAGCGTATTCGCATAGAGGTTGAGCCGTTTCTCTTTTGCGGCACGTTCCGCTTGGCGGAGTTTTTCCATGCCGCCGTTCGCGGCGAGCATGCCCGCATGCCAGTCTACGATACGAGCGAGACCTGCTGCGGCCAAGAATTCTGCGACGTTGCCGGCGGGGTGCAACACTAAGAACAAAATTCAATACTCCATATTTATACGACATCGACTAATGATCACATACCAGTGCCAATGAAGATCGAGGCGGTGGGCGCCGGTGATGACGAAGTTGTCTGGAACGGTGTTGCAGTGGAGGTCGGAAGAGACAACAGCTCAACTTTGACAGGACGCTGCAGAAGCCGAGATTCTGTGAAGAATTTGGCCTTGAATTGTTCCACAAGTCAATATATAATCCTCGCGGTACGGGGGAAAAGAGCACCGACCTCCTCGCCATATGGCTCGCTTGTTTCTTCAGGTTTACTTGCAACGCGGGGCGACCGTACGCCAGCGAGTGTAATGTTCACGAACTGGTGATCGCCCTCCGGCATGAGCAAGCGAATACGTAACGTTGATCCATCCTTGACTTGCTCGACAATACCTTCACGGTCTCTCATAAGGATATTGCTGTGTGAGACACCTCAACATGCGCTTACCGTCGATAGGTTTTCCTTTCCACTCCGTTATGAATGCGTATGAGTCTGTGGGCATCATGTGGTGTACTTGACGAGCCTGGGTTGACAGAATGGTCAGATGGGACCTAGTACATAGGCCTAATGCGTTACATGCCTTTGGTCCATGAGGGTTCCATACACCTTTATTGGCATTCCTGGCTTCGGCTTCCAGCTCACGCTTCTTGAGATCGGCTTCGGTGGGCTCTCTCTTAATTTCCTTAAGCTTAGCCCATCCAGCTTTGATGAGCTCGTTCGCGATATCAGCGCCTTGACATTCTGCTGAACCAATTTCGCGAATGGTATCGTCGTTGGAAGGTAGTGTGTGCGCAACGGTGAACGTGACAGGCTTCCCGACTACGTGTGAGCGCAAAAACTCGCGCGCTTCATACGCCCAAGGCTACACAGCAAGTCAGATGCGCCCGCGAAGCGACTGGTAAGTGACAAGGCTTACCTCATCTTCTCTTGTTGAGGTCCCCATCCTGGGAGCCGAGATATCCGCCAAATGTAGGACCCTACGCGACACACGTCATGCTAAAGTCATCGCGGAACATAGTGTAGCGTTGCTTACCTGTCTTTAGGAGACTGACCTTGACCATTATGCGGAGAGCGTAACACGAGGGAGTCGCCGGATATTACAGCTGATTACTCCATAATATTCAGGACCCGTACACGAGCAGCAAGAAGCGAATGCGAAACCATACATTTGACGATCTAGCAGGTTTCGCGTCAGAAAAATTCGCGACTATTTGGCGAAAAACCTGGAACGTACCGCCTTGAAAGACATGACTTCACAGTTAGTATGCGAAAGAGCTTTAACGATGAGATTGTAGTGGCAGGATGTAAAAAGTTATACGACGTGGAGGTCGTCGCGTGCCGCTTAAGCCAGGGTTCGGATCAGGCATGGCTTTCCCACGCTTAAGGGCGGGAAATGCGTCGGCGACCGACGACCCAAGGATTTCCGACCGGCTTGCCGCTCACTTTCATCCACTCAAGGCTAGGATGCCTTTCTACCAGATGGTGTGTATTGCGGCACATTATGGAGAATACGTGAGTGTTGTTCTCGTCCATCTTGGCTCCTACTTATTCCGACTGGAATGCAGAAACATATTAAAGATCTGGTCACTGTGACGGCAAAGCACGTTATGAACAACGGAGGTGTAGTCCGGAACCTCTCCTCATGGGGTACACTTTCGTTACCGCAGCGGATGAAAAAACAGAAGCAATACCACACTATTGGCGAGTGAGTGCCCTCCGTCCTCGCGTATGATTCCGTGTAATTGACACACATTTGGTCAGCTATTGGACTATGGACTTCGATGCATCACCGAACACACTACGAGGTCTAAATAACCTCATGCGACAGGACCCACGCGTTGTGCGGTGGACAATGCTGAAGATGGGAGATAGAGTAGAGGACATTGTAAAAACAAAATCAGTCACAGTGGAACGGTAACCCTCCCGTGCCCGCACGCTCACTGCTATTATGTGCATATATTTTACAGGCTGCAATATATATCTCGCCAGTCAGGTTCAATTTCTCTGCGTTACCCACTGCACGACATGGAGCAAATCTGGAATTACATCCACGGTCGAGAGGTCCTCGTCATCTTCCTTCATTTCTCCTTCTCCGTCTTGTCCAGGTCGTCTCAGTAACAAAGCAGACAAGCCACACGCTCTCGCGCCAATGTAATCTCTGCTACTTGTTAGATTCCGGAATGTCTAAGAGTGTTAAGTGGACCCACGCTCTCAGCTCATCACCTACATGGACAACCTGGTCGGCTGTGACGCCGGCCCGTTCGCATGCACGCCTAAACATCTCGAACGATGGCTTTTCAACGCCCTCTTCTTCGCTCAACAGCACCGGATTGAGGAGTGGAAGAACATCCAAGTCTGCTAATACTGATCCTGGAGGAGAGTTCTCATCTCATGTTCGTTAGCAAAATGACATCTATCACTCACGCATCCGACTGTCTGTGTTGCTGACCAGTCCAGTTTGGATGTTCATGGCATGCAGCTGCTTCACTTGACAGGAAGAGGAGCATTGTTGGACCGAACAGCAAGTCTACATTGAAACCAGGACTTACAACAAGGCAAGGAATCATCAAACAGGCGGTATCCCTCCTTGCTTCCAAACCTTTTCAGCAGTCTTGGGACGATCTGACCCAGCGACCTGTTCACATCTGCATTTATCTCAGAAGCGATACATCATAGGCTGAGACCCGTGCTCGAATTAAGACCTTTGCTCACCAACTGGATCCGCTCCAGCCCCGATAGCTGTTCTCCGAATGACCTCCCCCCACCAGTCTTCTGCACCGCTCTGGTACGCGGGTTTATCTGTCTGCAGCTGTTTCAATGCTGTCCTCCACCAGAATCATTCGTGTCAATGCCACATGTACAGTTAGCTCAAGATATGATCAAGATGTCCATCATCTACCGATTTTAAAGGACCTTTTGAGCGCGTCGGGATCGAGCGCCCCAAGATACGGCTCAAATGTCTGCGCGTACTGTACATAAACAGGCAGACGTGGCACAAGCAGCGTAGAGAATGCGTCGAAAAGGACGAGACGTATCACCATCGCGGTCGTAGGCTTTGAATGAGGTGGACGCTGTCTAGAGACAAGTTGGCGTCGCGCTGTTTGTTTGCGATAGTTTGGCTGCGCCACGCCGGACACTTTGACCGCGTTCAGACGGACAACTTGCTTCTAGCCTGTATCTCCTCTTCCATCTACCAACCTTCCTGTAATAAAGGTGACGGATGGGAACGATACCTGCAGGTATGGATCCTCATCTGTACATGTAGGATAAACAAATCTAACATGCGTGATACAGGTGATAGACAGATGAACACCGTGGCTGAGGAGCGATGGCTCCCGTGCTCTTCCTGCTCCGACAGGTTATACCATGGGCCCACTCGTGGACGATGCTCGATGAGGCTCAACTTTTTAGAATCCAGTCTGATATACAAGAGCTCGAACTATGCACCACGTAGAACTAACAAGATGTCTGTGGTCTCAAGAGGCCACCTTCATGGTTTTGTGCGCGCATCTGGACATCGTTCGACGGTTGCCTCCTCTTTGCTGATGAACGATGTGTTTATCCATCTGCCAAAGGGAAGTTATTCTTTGTCTGTAAATGCCCTGACCTAGGCCTGGTACTAGCTGAGCGAAACAGTTATATAAGAAGGTGCTGAAGTCAAAGGGCCTCCATATTCACACGTTGTTGACCACCCGCCTATAGCCAACCACACACGCTCTTTCAATTTTACCATTTTCATTCGTTCTCAATGCGCTTTTCGATCCAGCCGATTATTTTCGCTGTTCTCGCAGCTGCCAGCATCGCTACTGCTGCCCCATACTATCCCAACAAGTTATTCGAAACACCGAAGGGCGAGCTGAGGGATACCCCCAGTGATTGAACGACATTAGCATGTAACCTGAAGTAGGTGAGCGCCCTCCTGAGTGTAGCTAAAGCCGAGCATGCTCTGATACTGTTGTCAGTGTCGTCTTATGCGTCGGTCAAGTCGATAAGAAGTTGCGGAAGCTAATATAAGCTTTGCTTGTTCTGTACCGCACTTCGTACCAATATACACGTGAAGTTCGTCCTTCGGTCTATTGTCCGTTCGATTCAAGGGGGGCAAAATTTTCCGACGCGGATGTCTATGTTTTTTTGCCTTCCATCGATACATTACCGCCGGAGTTGATGGTAGCCGGTATGTCTTGAGCTTATCAGTTCCAGTTACAGCATCTTCAGGACTGCATCCGGGCGGAGACCGACCGCGACTAAGGTATTTATGAGCACCTTGTTACTCAGTTTGTTGACCCAGCTGACGTCTTTACGTGATAACAGCACGCGGGAGCCGTTCTTTTCGTGCAGAATTCATCAGATCTTTTCAGTAGAAGTTAGCAGTTGACGACGGAATCGGCTAGCGCATTCCGTGACCAAATGCGCGTATGATGGTTCGTACCAAGCAAACTCTTAGAGGATCCCATTTGCTGACATGCCGGGCACTCCGGTTAGGCAAGACTGCGAATCCACGCCAACATCCGTGCAATCAGAATCTCGACCTCAGTCAACCGTGAGAATTTGCATTGTCAGATTACAATATATAGAAGACTTCCTATGCGACCAAGATACAAGACTCCTGAATCCAAATATCGCATTCCATGGCAGAACACAAATCCGCCTTCGAGCCAAACCGTGTACGTCTCTCAGCGCTATTCTTTCCAGCACCTGGAATTACGTACGAGCAATTCAGCGAGTACTGGATTCATGAGCATGGAAAGCTTTTCATGTCGCTGGATATAGTCAAGAAGAACTTGACCAAATACGAGCAGGTGCTCTTTATTCCCCAGTGATTCCGCAAGCGACTTGAGGCGACTCCATCTATCCCAGTTTCACGTGAACCCCCCGCTAAGCCGTGCCATGGGAGCTGCTATGGGCACCGAGCAGACACAGTTTTGGGGTTTGGTCACATTTGAAGCGGAGTCATACGACAAGATCAATGAGGTGTTCTCTGACCCCGAATTTGTGCGCGTCGTCTATCCGGACGAGAAGAACTTCATAGATCGGAGCAAGTCCCAGGTTTTGGCCGGCAATTATGCCACATTGCTTTCTGCATGAAACTGGGCCTGGAGGTAAGTTAGAGCTCGCTTGAAGACTAGTTATGACTGACTTCGAGTACGCGTAGGACAAGAAGACTGACTACGTAAATATGGGAGAGAAAGACAAATGTATGTTTACAGATGTATATTTTGAAGACATCATAGGACACGAATTCTGTAGCAATAAAGGATCAAAGCTACACGCTGCGTTCAGAGAACAAAGCGGGCACATCGTGCTGGAGTACGGCGATAGTAGCACCTCAGGCTATCAGTATTGTCGTACTCGAGAAGGTCGACTGACAGTCGCATCTTCGAAGGTACGAAAGCGCCTTGTATTGAGCTTCTCTATACATTTGGTTGATCTGACAACATCGGCACTGACATTTATCTGTAAGAGCTTGTGGCGATCATCGTTTTCATGATTTCCCTGTTGTAAATTCGCTCTGGAATCCACTGGTGTACATTTCTGAGAGGAGGCACAGAGGTGACTCTTCCCAGCGCAACACGACCAACGATTTTCAACACACCATATTGAATCATGACTTCAAAGTCTGTACGTGGCGATGCAATTGTAGACGAAACCCGTCGATTGCGTCGGCAAACAGCGGTGAACGGGTTATGCCCATATACGGTAATCCCGCCCAAGCCGCAAGGATCAAGCGCCCTCCGCGCTAATATTTCCGATTCGGCGTTCTTGGAACACGAAATCTCTTTCTTACATCTCGAGTGGTGTTTACACTAGCGGAAGCCGTTAACTGCCAAGATGCCTTTCAAGTGCCCTTCAACATTCGAAATCCACTCAAGATGTGCTTGCAGATAGCAAGTTCCAGGTGTAATGCTGCAATATCTTCGAAGCTCGATTGAAACTAACAAACTGACGCAGCATCAAACGTGGCAAGAAGATACGGAAGTAACTCACGTTCAAAGACTGATGTCATGCATCATGCATGAGCTATCTACTGCTTGACAATACGTGAAGTCGTCAGCGTGGTTCTGTAACACCCGTTCAATCCCGCCCCCCTCCTTGACCGGTATCCCGATTTTCTCGGGTTCGGGTTCGGGCGGCCAAGTTTTCAACGTTTCTGCCTTGAAGACAGCGCTCGTATGTTCTTCGTACGTCAATGTCTAAACCGCCTGTGTCATCCTACGTCGTCTCACAGGGTCAATATATCATGGGTAGGGACGGCGAAGCTGCGGATGGCGAACTCCTTGAACAAATTGACTCCAAGACACCCTCTTTGGCACACATAAACCGCTCTTGAATAGCGAGCGCGAAACTATATTCCTACGTTCACCTTCTCTCACTTATCGACCCTGATGTCTACGCACTGTGTCGAAGTCCTCAAGTTCGTTGCTACGGACGCCTTCCGTGCTGATCACACTGTCTCATATCCTTCCCTGGAAATCGTTTCCAGATGTCCCGGTGCCCTCTCGTGAGTACGTGAAGTAGGCATGACTTTCGGTTTTTTAACGTACGCATCCTAGTATATATATCGGATTGGAGAGCCAAGAGCCAGAGTACGGATATCTGGCTGTCGGTGTGTTCTATCCATGATACATTCGCAGCGTGCATACTGACGGCTTCTGCAGTCTGGGAATCCATTCAATACCACCAAGACGTCATGGATGACAAGGAACTCCAGGGTAGTATCATTGGAAAGGCGGGCGCATCAATGGTATCTATGGTATATCTTGACCATGTTACCTTCACTGCGGAACCGGACATCGCGCTTAGCGCTCCGATTACCGAGTTCGCGATCTGGACTCTGAAGGAAACCACAGACACAGAGCACTTCCAGAACATCTTGGCGAAGTTGGTTGCACTCATCTCCAGTCTTCCACCCTCATCAGGAGTCTATAAGGGCGGGTGGGGTACTGTCGTTGAGAATCAAAGGCAGTTCATGGTATTGCTGGGTTGGGAGAGTCTAGAGGTACGCCAAATACGACCTTTTCTTGGGTCTTCTTGCCGATGAACGGATTATAGGTGTTCGCCCAAACGGTTTCAGGCTCTCGAGAAGCGCAAGAGCTCGTCGGTCAGCTCAAGGAGCTCGCAGATCTCGACCTGAAGCATGCTACCTTTACCAAATATCTCGGTCCGAAGTGACTCTTGTTGTTCAATAGTTGGCATATTGTTGACATTCTATACACTGCGTTATAGTTGTTGGATGCTATCTACCAGAGCTCGATGCACGAGTCAAAACGATCGTGTGAAACACAAGAGGCTCCAATTTTGGTCACCGTCTCGTAAGAAGATATAAGTCGGGCAACGGGGGCAAACGGTTTCACTTGGCGCTGTTTGGTCGTTGATACTAAAGGAGCTTGCTGGGCCTCCGTCGAAGCAAGCATGGATCCCTCTTTCTACAAGTCTGTCACTACTTCTCGTGGTTTGCGGTACAGCTACTACGCCTTCCCTGCCCAACAAGGCAAGCCTACTCTATTTTTCTGCCATGGCTTTCCTTCGACATCCAGGGACTGGCGATACATCGTGCCGTACTTCAAGGATCGGGATTATGGTGTCATTGCGCCAGACATGCTTGGTTTTGGCGACACTGACAAGCCCACTGATCCCGCACTTTACGTGTCAAGCGTCATGAGCAAGGATTTGGTGCAGATCCTCGACGCTGAGAAAGTCGACACAGCTATTGCCATTGGGCACGACTGGTAAGTCTTGATTTGCTCCCTCAGCAGTAGACCTTATTGATGTGATGCTTAGGGGTGCAAAAGCGATATCGCGGTTGGCGAACTACTTTCCGGAGCGTTTCATTGCATACGCTTTCTTTTCCGTTCCATACGTAGCGCCGAGGCCAGGAGTAGACTTCCGCGACTGGGTGACCGATCTTAAGAAAGTCAACGGTTTCGATACATTTGGATACTGGTTCTTTTTTGCGGCGGACGATGCAGACAGTGTCATGCGGAGTCACGTAAGGACTATCTTACCGCGTCTTCTGAGGCTTTGCTGAATGCCATGATAGATCGACACTCTCATCAGCCTCGTATATCCCTCTGATCCATTCTGTTGGAAGGAGAGGCTTGCTCCAGAAGGCGCAATAAGAGCTACCCTGCTGGAGGATTGGAAAGCACCCCTTGCTTCCTATGTAACGCAGGAGGATGTGAAGATCTGGAAGCGAAAGTTTCTCGAAGATGGTTTTGCGGCACCTACTTGCTGGTACAAGATCATGGTCAACAACATGCAGACCAAGGATGATTACAGTACGTCATTTGCTCAATCTTAATGATCATGATAGTCATTACGAGCATTACAGACGTACCTCCTGAGCGCGCGCTCCCGCCGAAGTCAGCTCCGATTTTCTTTGCTGGCGGGAAACAAGACTGCGTCTGCCTGGTTTCTGTCGCGCATGCACTTTTTGCAGATGAGGCGTTCAAAGACCACCATATAACAATCCGCGATTACGACGCGGATCACTGGTTGATTTTGTCTCACGCGGATGAGATCACTCGGGAGCTCGAGCGTTGGATTGAGAACGTTGTATTAAAGAAGGTCAATTTTTGATATACTATTGGCTGGTCACTCAACTGGCACGACTATATTGGTCGATGGCAAGTCAACGAGGGAGGCTGGAGGAATTTCCTTATATTTGTGCAGAATAAGTAACGTGTAAGGTTTGTGCAAGGACATTTGTATGACCGGCTATAAATGATGCAATTCCGAGATATTCCCTGGATAGTGAATTTCTCTCACCACCGTGCGTATGACAGGCTTGCAATGACACGTACTCGCCGCTATTCGACCTCGCACAAGCCTTGTATAACGAGTTGCACTTTTCGTAACGTCCGGCGCTTGTATAAGCGCCTGTGCGCAGCCGCGTGCACTGGTGCCGAGGTTTCCAATGTCTATTGTATAACGAGACCTGATGTACGTGAGTATTGCGTCCGTCTGGTTACGTTTATGACGGTAACTAATATTTACCGGTATCGTGTAGAGATCAATATGCGTACTCCACCGGCACTAGATTCAAGGCTGCCGTTCGCATACGTAGGTAGCGGCTGGCCCGTGGAACATCCGATTTTTCTTTCGAATCGATCGTCTTCGTAGAACTCATGGTCAGCCAAGGATTCTAGGAGTATAAGTACGCTCATTCACTACACAGAAGACTCAGACCATATCCGTCCTCTTCATTTACCAGCTTCCTCTGCTCAGTGCCTCAACATGACCGTGACTCTTCCTACTCGCAAGATCGGCAACACGTCGGTGACTGCCATTGGTTATGGAGGCATGGGTCTTTCCAGTGCATACGGAAAACCGCTCCCGGATGAGGATCGCCTGAAGATCCTAGATGCCATTTACGAGCGCGGTTGCACCAACTGGGACACTGCGGACGTGTATGGCGATAACGAAGATTTGATTGGAAAATGGTAAGCATGCCTCTTTTAGCGTAACAGTGGCATTAGTACTCACTGCGGTCGATACTAGGTTCAAACGCACCGGAAAGCGCAGCGAGATCTTTCTCGCTACGAAGTTTGGTTTCTTCTTCCAAGATGGGCGAATCGTCAATGGCACGCCTGAGCATGTTAGAAACGCGATCACCAAGTCATTGACTCGCCTCGGGGTGGACTACGTGGATCTGTATTATATGCATAGACCAGACCCTACTGTGCCCATAGAGACAACGGTCGGTGCTATGGCAGAACTCGTCAAGTAAGCCAGATCATGCGATTCATTCGATACTACCGACTTATTATGACTCAGAGAGGGCAAAGTCAAGTATCTAGGATTGTCAGAATGCTCCGTGGAGACCTTGCGCCGCGCACATGCGGTGCATCCTATCTCGGCACTTGAAGTCGAGTACTCCCCATTCACTCTTGATATTGAGGAGGAGCAGGTTGGCCTCTTGAAAGCCGCTCGAGAACTCGGCATAACGATCGTCGCCTACTCTCCTCTCGGTCGCGGGCTACTTACGGGACAATATGTCCGTAATTTTCTACTGCTTCTCATGTAGCAGTACACTGATGACGATGGCCCCAACAGAAAGGACCGGAGGACTTTGACCCCGAAGACTTCAGACGTCAGGTCCCGCGGTGAGCTTCCTGGACTCGCCGTACTCTGCTTATGCTGATTCATCCGCTGACAGATACTCGAAAGAGAACTTCCCCAATATATTGAAGCTCGCAGATGGCCTCAAGAGCATTGGGGCACGCCATAATGCTACGGCTGGACAAGTTGCTTTGGCATGGCTCCTCGCCCAGGGCGACGATATCATCCCAATTCCTGGCACTACCAAAGTCAAGGTTAGTTGTACCGAGCTATCGCCCCCTGACTCAACTGATGCCTGTCGCCCAGTATCTCGAGGAGAATCTTGGAGCTGTCAATGTGCACTTAACGACGGAGGAGCTACAGGAAGTGAGGGACATTGCTGAGAATGCGAAGGCCGCACAAGGCTCCCGATACCCTGAAATCCTCATGTCTGTGTTGTTTGGCGATACCCCACCTCTGTAGTCAGCAGGCACCAAGATCCTCCGTTACTGCCAGACTCGATAATATGATACCATATGTATTGCACGGCCGCAGTGTATCCACTTGTGTCCTCGCGTCGTTTTGATGGTTGTCCCCTTCGGCATTAGAACGGTTCGCAACAGTGGGCCTGTTCCTGGACCCGCAGCCTCTTTGCGTGAGGGCCTTTCTAATTTATACTGACTTCGCCTCGCGCTCTACATGAAGCGCTTCTGGCTTCCGACTAAGTTGATGATGGATACCTCACGGGACGCTGATCTCAGAGACACTTGAGCGCTGAGACGTACGTGTCAGAACCGGGAATGCTAGTCCGCGCAATTCAGGATGAGATATGGTATCCAAGCAAACGATTGGAACCGGACACCTGGTGATTCTTAGCCGAAGTGCTACGCTTCGACATTCGCATGTACGGTTCTCTTCAGTTCCTCGCTCGGATGCCACGGAGACTGTATCTTTGTAATTACTCAAGGGTTATTGTCAAGACGATGTTTGATGTCAGGTCCTCTCAGAAACGACTCATTCTTATCCGAAGAAGTGCAATCGATGATGCCATCTGCCTCGGACAACGGTCATTAGTCTCTCCTGAGAGGCCTGATCACTGCCTTGCATAGATCTCAGTTAGGGAAGTAGCCTTCAGTCGCAACAACGCGACCAGATGTACAAAATGTGCTTACCAGCTCTTCGTGAGAGCGTCGAGGAAGATTCATTGCGAGGCTGTCCGATGATCATGATTTCGCCACTGATGCAGATTTGTACGAAGGCGATGCAAAGTTTCAACACAAGCAAACAAGACAGAAATTCATGAGGGTAGTAGAGCATACAGAAGACAAGCGAAGCCGTCGTTCAGGTGCCAGAGAAAATATTGCCCAACGTTCCCAAGCAACACCAGAGGAAGAGACGAAGCCAAGAAGGGTCGCGGAAGCGAGAAGGAGAAGCCTTTCCTAATCGGGATCACATCTCCGATCAGGCGCCAATCTCGTCTCTGTCGAAATATAATCTCAGGCTCGTTTCACGCAAGACCGCGACCTGTGCAGCACTGGGAATATATCTTCTCACTCTTATATCCTTCTTGAACTGATACCACCACCACCGCAATTTACCAGAACGCACAATGAGCTCTTCAATACCTCCTCCCCTCTCTTCTCCAGGCGTTGGTGCTCGCCGCAAAGGTCCTAAGTCCCTACCCCGTCTTCCACTGTCTGCATTCACACCACCCAACAGTGGAACATCGGATATGTTCCCGCTGCAGCCCAGTCCAAGCAGCATACAACCAAAGCAAGTAATAGATGCCCATGTTATCGCCCCAGGAGGCGATTATGCGCGATGGATACGAGAGGCAGAGCAAGGCTTGGACGGCAAAGCTAGTGGTGTAGTTCTGTCATTAGCAGGAACGAACCCTGCGGACTTGGAGAAGACAGTTCAGTTGTAAGTATGTACAACCTTTCTATGGATACTTCTCTGACATAGTCGTGTGCAGGGTGTCCTCGATATCGGCCTCGCCACCGATACTTGCGGTGCTTGTGCCGTACTCGCTTGAAGAAGGCGCGCCAGCAGATCCACCATCATATCTGAACCCAGAGCCCAAGTCAGGCCCCAAGATTGTGCTCTCTGCTGTATACACGAAATACAGTTCGCAAGCGGTAGAAGCTTTACAGTGGGCTGTCGAGAAGGGGTTCACAATCGACCTTGACATCGCAACCAACCTACGTGCTGGGGAAGGCGCATGGGCAGATCTCGAGGAACTTCTGACGAAGGCGATCCCAACAGCTCCCAAGGGCACCATCATCCTCTGTAGGTTTATCGCTGTGCGTCTAATTGATAGCTGCTTACATCACCGTTCTTTTGCCATAGCAAACATCCTTCCGCCGCCAGATGACCTGTCGTTACCTATCGTGAAGCTCCTCACACATCCCAACTACCGTGACTACCAGTCTCAGACAGCAGCGTTGTCGCTGTATCCAAGTGTCGTCATCAAGTTTCTCCCGCCGTCGTGGGGCGCCGATGCACCATCAGATGCCGCGCAAACATCGGAGACGATCGATGTGAAGGAGTGGAAACGGCGTATCAAGATGTACAGTAAGTGCTTTGAACTATTGTAATCGAATGCCCCTTAATCATCCACTGTTCACAGTCGGACCTGCGCTCGAAGCCTTTGGGTACCAACGCATCCTGTTCGGTTCTTCGCCGTCGCCACGGTCTCGCGGACTGTTGAGCCTTGGCGCGTGGTATGAGCTGGCACGGCAATCCTTTGCAGAGCTGGGAACCGAAGTAGAGGACATCCAGGCGGTCTTTTATGACAACGCACAGAAGGTGTACGGCTCATAAACAAGAGTGTTCACGTGGAATCATTATATCGGAATCAAATTGGATCGTTTATGGTGCTCATTCGCATTCTTCTCCTTGCAATTGCTGTCGCTGTATATCCAAGTAGTCGACTTTGCTGACATTTATGAAGTTATTTATATATTTAAATGTATCGTCAATGCAAAATGTAGGTTTAAACCAGTCCAAAGCACCATACATCATCATTCCGACTCTAATGAGACGGATAGTATTATCCCATGCTTGTATAAGTAGGACCATGACATGCGCCACATATTGATTCGTTTGAGCTCACTCTTCCAATNATATTGATTCGTTTGAGCTCACTCTTCCAATTCTGTCTATTTCGTAGATAGGACCGCAGCTGTACCTATGTAGTACGCGGTATATAAATGCGTAGAATCCAAAAAACAAAAAAGGACATGCGCCACATCCGAAATACTCAGACGCTACTCCGCTTGGGCGGAGTTACTCACGTTAGAAACGTCGGGTCACCGACAATTTCTTGCCTCCCCACATCATTGAAGAGTGCAGACTGCTAGCCTCAAACCAACCTCGATATCGATATGCCGGCGAGCGTTGAATCCGTGACTCGATCACTACCTAATGATAATGGTCTTCTCTTCCAATCTCGCTCTGGCAGTGTTGCGCGTGTCAAGCGCGTGTAGCCTTAACGCCACGACGCTCGTGATGAACGGTGTGATCCTTTCATTACCACGAGCTTGTCTCATGCACATTGACATCTTCCGCTTTGAACTACAGAAGACTGGATCCCGACTCTACGCACATGTCTGCTCGTTCATGCAGAGCTGGGCTCTGTCTATGGCTATCCAAAGTGCTTTCATGCTGCTGGAGAAATCTTGTATCGATCCCACGTCGTCTGGCGAGTCTCTTGTCCTGGTTTAAGCGTTTCCTTACAATCACGACCTCAAGACGAGACTCTGCAGGCGGACCTGATGGTGGAGAAACGGGGGTACATAACGACGAGTCTCTTACCCGTCTTCGCTATGCGGCCATGGCTTTGCCTATGACGCAAACTCCAGTCGTTAGTCTTGCCTCGAACGCCACAGGGCAGGCTATGGAGTATACATCTCGCGAATGTAGCAGCCAGTTCGTTGGATTTCAGGATCAGAATATACCACAGCCATCCCCCCGTGTTCGATCTCACGTTGATTCTTATGCTAGCATCACTGTCGCAACAACAGCGCAAGCGTTCCTTGGTAGCATCAAGACCATCACACCCGCCGCAATTGAACGCTATGAAAGGAATGTTCTGATGTATGTTTGGATGCTAACTTTCGATTGAGAATCTTCGCTAACGTCAAGATGTGCAGCCCGAAGCGACCACAAGACACACACGTGCTCATACCTCCGTGCACGCTTAATTATTCGAGGTGAGTGCACATCGTCTGCAATACTTTTCCGTTATCTCACAGTCCTTGAAGGGCTGAAGTTGTCCCGGGGTGGACGTCTTGTGTGCATCCAGAGGGAATCATCTATTTTGTGAACTCTGAAAAGGTACGTCCGAACTCGTGGTATATCAGTTGACTTGAATGACAGACCATGTCTCAGAACGTCTATACGGACGCTTATCTGTACGATCCTGCCATCCTTAAGGAAGCCGAGGCAGTCACGCAGGAGTTACGTGCTTTGTGCCGCAAGGCAAATATCAGTAGTTGCGATCATGAACTTGTCATTGAGCGGCAGCTTGATACAAACGACTCCAGCAAATTCCAGTGGTATTATTATCTCGTACAGCATGACAACAGGATTATCTTCTGGTTGCATGAACGTGACATGCAGCCAGATTTAACTGACGTCCTCGGAGAGACATCTCTGCGACATATCAGTGCGCCAACTTATCTGCAACTCAATAGATGACGGGTGACGAGAAGTTTTTGTAGAACACTATATGGAGAATATGTATTGGTAAATCTTCAAAGAGTACGCGGCATTATCACAGGCAGCATTCTACGCAAACTAACCATATCATGTGTAGGTGCCTCGAGTGTGATTATGTGCTCATATGACCTGATTAGGTCTCACATTGAGTACTTCCCCCATAATCATAGCGGCATCATCAGCTCGGACGTCCTGAACGAGTTAAACACCCTCTTGTTATTCTCTCTGACTGGTGAGGCGTCTAATCCTGAGATTATGTCAACGTCTGAAGAGATTCGATTGAAGACCAGCTCACTTCTCAACTGTCACTCGGTGAATATAAACCGGAAGAGCTCGATAGGCTGATTTCTATCGCTCAGAATCTCAAAGGCCAGACTTTTTCTGATCTTTTATATCACCATAAACTCACATATCTGTGTAGACGTGAAAAGTGCTGATTATGCAGCTTGCATCGTCGGTAAGACTTTCCCAAAAACCGTTTGTCAGCAAAACTAAGAGTACGACAGGACGTCTTATGTCAGGCTTCGGTTTGTATCCCTTCATACTGCTAAGATTTATCAATTGAGTCCAGTTCAGCCCAGGAAAAATATTTGCACTATCACGGACAACATGGAGCAAGGTTAGCTCGAGGACAAAGCATTTACGGCGAAGAGCATCACTACCGCTCGCTGTTGTTCAGCGCTATCTCGGCAGTCCTCTTCAACGCGCCGCTGGTACATCTACGTGGTATTGAAGACATATGGTTGGACGGACTTATCTCATTTTTGCGTTGGGGCGAATACATCGAAAAGCTGCGGAACGAGTGGCAGGAGTATGTGGCATTTGTGAGTTGGTCCACGTTCATTACGCCACACGGACGCGAAGACTCACATCATCCTCCACAGTCGACAATTTTGCTCAACGCCAATATTGCTTTCCTTGCGGTACCAAACGTCATCCAGCAAAGCACGAAGAACAGCACTTCAGCACAACTACTGAGTTATGTTTCCGTCATAACAAGCCTCTGTAGTATCATTGTTGGGCTCTTATTGCTGCGACAGTATCGCTTGAAGGGGCATGAGAGTGCCGCAGGTGCAGTAAGTCGTGCATATCCTCGGCTTAGACGTCTCTCAAACGTTCATAGGTCACCTTTCTTAGCAACTCGAATTCTTCTCGCGGTTTGGAGACTCTTGGGCTGCTTTATAGCCTTCCTTACGGGACTCTTATGTGGAGGTGAAATGGATACCTATTCCTGCGTGGTTGACTGCTGACGCCTCATATTGGTCTTCAGTCTCGTGACATTTCTAGTTGCATTCTGCCTGGAATGCTTCATCGCTTCGGATAGAGTCACGGTGGGTTTGGTATGCGCTGTACTTTTGCTCCTGATCTCGGTAGCGGGTTGGTGCATCTATCCGATTCCTGGCCCCAGCAGATATAAATGGCGATTCGTCCCTGTACACTCTTTGCAACGACTATTGAATGTTTTACACGCTTGTCGCCCGTGGGTAAGTCCGCAATAACATGCTTGGTTCGGCCGCTGATAGTATCATGTTATTTGCAGTAGAGATCTACATGCGTTGGGTATAGCATCGCTCGGAAGTCATGAGCGGAGGGATCATAGTACCGAGAGTGAGGCCCAAAAGATATTCAAGTACTAGTTCAGTATACTATTACCGTGCTTGTAAATCTTGTGACCTTGTGCAAGTCCTTTCTCGTGGTACGTGTAGGATTTATCGTGGATAGCTGACAAATGGACGAGTCTGTTTGCAGGCAATTGGACCTTGTATAGTTCGGACATAAATGACACAGTATACTATGTGATCGCCAAAAATGCAGTATATCTTGCATTCATTCGCATCCTTCAAGAAGCGGTACGAGGTAACGGCATATTCTGCGACTTCTCTGCCAGTGGTTATCCTAGGCTGTGACATGGAGTCAGATGGAGTCGCGTTACAGTTATGACAGTATTGATTTTATCCATGATGCATGATTCCGACTGCCACTCCATTGAATAACTTGCTTTCTAAGCTATCGTTTGATGCTAAGCCGCCCCGGAGTCCTCAAAACCTTTTACCCCCCTTGATAACGGAGCCCCCTTTTATACGAATGTTTTTTGGGCCACCCGACTGACGGCAAGCAGTAATCGGCCTGTTCATAGTAATCGAGTCTACAGATCATGCGATAACAAACAGTTAGTTCCGAGATTATCAGATGCAAATGTACCGACTTGAGCCTATACAAGCTTAGAAACTGCACAATGCAACGCTCAAAGCCTTGACCTTGTAGTTTCAGGGTTGAAATGATGTGGTAGTTCTGGTAACCAGTGAAGACGTGAACGCTGAAATCTGCAGGCAAGCAAAGGCATGCTATCGAGGGCGAATTGTACACATGGCGATTAGGTTCTGATAACGTTTCTAGGCGGTGCTTCTTGTGAACAGGCCGCCACAATACGTCAATGATATAAAGAGATCGTATCGATAGAAGGAGACTCCTCGCAGAGGCCGTAAAAGCTCTGCGGAGGCTGGCCGGCGGGCGCGGCAAAGTGATGAGTCGTGAAGGCTGTCAAGTAGAAAGGTTTCCGAGTCTAGCATCGACACATTCGTGAGCGGCCAGAGAATCTCCGTCTTATCTACTCACAGGCTCATCCAGATACTGACGTGCAGAGACGGCGTTCAAGTCAAATATTGGACGACGCTTCATGTGGCACCGTGACTCTATCTCGACTGTCTCAGAGAATCCGGAGGCGACCGCAGACGGCCAATGATAATAATTAGAATACTCGTGTACAGTGAGGTGAAAAGGGATAAGTTGCAGCCGTAGGAAACCGAGAAAACTAAGCAATTGATTTACAGATGATAATCTAGGGATAGCAGTTATTGAATTAAATAGTTGCTCGCATTAAAGGTCAATGTCCAATTGAATCTGCCATGGACGAAATGAGAAAATGTCCTGTGGGATCTAGCTGTGATGTGAGATTATCAATACATCCAGTCTTTCAATGCCGTGGCATCTGGGAGCGGTGGCATGACGTTGGACTGGAAACCTGGAGAAAGCGGCCATGTGTCGGAATAGCTGACAGCGCGGTTCGACTGCATCGGATAATCGGCAGGGTGCATTGTCATTGCCCCACGCGCAGCGTACGCCTGGTCGATGCTTGTATATTCGAGCTCCCTGCGGAGCTGCCTCCCATGATGGAAGTGCATAGGACTGGCCATGTTTGGCAGAGATGAGTGGCGTGCAAGAGATTGCCCGGTAGACATGCCAGGCTCGTTTAGGTATGCGAAGTCGAGCATCGTCGAGGGCCCATCAGCCATGAAAGACGCTTGCGGGTACAAGAGAGAGGGGAAGGGTAGCGATGGCAACGACATAGTGGCGGCCAGTGCAGCGGGACGGGATGATGGTCCCGGCGCAGGAGCCCGAGCAGGACGGTTGGGTAAAGGCCGAGATGGGCGCGATGCTTTCATACGCTGTGAGGTGGTAGAGACTTGCGAGCAGGCGACAAGTTCGTCTATAGTTTCACGAGTTGACGCTTTCATTTTACCAGTCCGTCGTTTTTTGGCAGGACGGTGGTCATTCTCGTCAACCTCTGGCAGTGGCAGCGCTCGCTTGCCATTCGTGCAACCGTTCATATGGTTCTGTACTGTATCGTCCCTAAAGCTGGAAAAAACAATCAGACGGAGCATCGCAAGATACTATGATGTAGACGTACTATTGGTAGCACTTGGGGCATTGAACCCCAGCGCGTGGTAGGTCACGTCCAACTTCAGGTTTTCTTGAGAGGGCATCAACGTGGCTAACCCGCCCGCAATGACGCTCTCGCGTCTTCTTCTCCGTTGATACGACTTCTCCGCACAGCTCGCAATGTGAAACCTTGAGAGGGAACGAGCGTTTTTCGGGAACCAGCTTGTGTGCCAAATTCTTTTCATGCAAATATTCTCTAAGCTATGCAAGGAAAGCACAATAAGCACAAGGGCCTGACAATCTTTATCTAAACGTACCTCATCCATCGTATTGAAGTCCATGATTGGGATGAGATTGAGTCTTTCAGTCAGAGGGACATAGGTCCTGTGTTTGCGTCTGTGTTTGTCGATATATTCGGTCTCCCACTCGGCGGGCAAGGGATCGTCAGACGGAGGGGAATGAGTCTGTGGCGGCGGCAGCGCTAGAGGCAGAGCCGGGGCGGAAGCGGTGGGGGAAGCAAGACAGGGAGTGTTCGAGGGGAAGGAAGTAGAAGCATCAAGACAGAAAACAGAAGTAGAACGGGTGAGAGTATGAGCAAGATTATCAGAGTCATTGTCGGAAGAAAGTTTGTAGGCGATGGTATTGTGCAGAACAAAGTCAGATACGGGAGAGGGGGAAGGGGCGGGAGGAGGAGCGGTAGGAGGAGCGGTAGGAGAAGCAGTAGGAGAAGCAGTAGGAGAAGCGGTAGTAGAAGCGGTAGTAGAAGAAACGGCAGGAGGAGGAACGGCAGGAGGAGGAATGGCAGGAGGAGGAATGGCAGGAGGAGAAACGGCAGGAGGAGAAACGGCAGGAGGAGAAACGGCAGAAGGAGAAATGGCAGAAGGAGAAACGGCAGGAGCGGGAGTGGGGTCGAGAAGAGGAGCAAGAAGGGCGGGAGGGGTATTTGGAGAAACCTGCGCAGGAGAGAGAACACTAGAGCTGGAAGGAGATGAAGAACGAGTAGTTGAGGCAATAGATCTGGGCACCGAGGACGATGTTGACACATCAGAAGCAAGTGGAGTTGTCGGACTGCCTACAGATCCTTCAATGGTTGCGGTGGATAGAGCCGCTTCGGCGGGGCGTCCCTTTGAGCGAGGAGCAAGGGGGCAGAGGGAAGCGGACGAGGCGTTGGATAGTGAGGATGAGGGAGACATTGAGGACAAAGGAATTTGGACAGAGGTATGGACAGACCACTCCCTGGCCGGTTCATTTATATACCTTGCCACGGCTGATACCGTCTCGAGGCTCAGGCAGTGCAGTTCTGGAGTAATGTCAGTAGTCTGAATTGAAACTCAGCCTTTGTCGTCCGTAAACTGATGGAAAGCGATTTTGCGTGGCCCATTGACATCCCTCTCCCCAGGAAGCCCCCCTGCAAGGCACGCCAATCAAGTCTGCTTTGTAGAGCTGATGGAGCGAACAGTAATTTCAACCAGGCCAGCACGGTTGCGGATGTTTCCCTCTGGAGCCGACTTTGGGAGTTCCGCCGTGAGATGGTGTGCCGTGTCATATCTCAGTAGGGCGTGTCCGAACCCTGTACTTCGAGACAGCTTCAGTGTCGTCGTGAATTGTTGAGGAGACCATACGTTGTGTTTTGGTAACGGGGCAGGCTTTTTACTGTGGCGGCCCTAATTAGCAACCGTGGCACAAATGCAAAGGTTCTTGATGAAGGCGTAGCAGTAAAATGAATCTCAGCCTTTGTACGGCGCCTAGAAACATCGCGCCGAGATGGCGCATGGTGGCACGCGTAGTAGAACACATATCACACTAGAATCCATCCGTACGGAATACGCAATCCAGTTAGGTTGACCCAAGGAGAAGGAGTAGAATTTGCGCACCTTCACTAGGTGAAGCGGCGCGAATAATCACAAAAGCGCTGGGGTATTGTGTATGAGGTTCGTCTTCGGACGTGTGCGCCCTATCTGACAATAGTTGCTTAGGTTATGTACCCCTACCGGGTATCTCCACAGGGCTCCGAACAATGCCGTGGGAGAATTTCGCGGGAAGGTGAACTGCGCGCCACATATGACTCTCTTAGCACCGATCGTCGCGCGGAACAAAACGCTTGCGAGCTTGTGGCAGGCTGTGACTCTGTAGAATGGGTTGGCCAAACTGACATCGCTTGGTTGTTTGCTGTCAAAGACGTCGTGTCCGTAATTGAGCGCCTTTGGGTCAGTATGAGATTCTCTGGCAACTTACTGGCAACTGTGCTGAGAACATCTTATACAAGCTCTTCTCGATGGAGAAAATCGGATATTACTTGTACAGGTCCAAGCACGAGAGAATGCCGCGGATGTTCGACGAACAACGACGGACTGAGATGTGCCGCCCCGCCACTTAAGGTTAGGTCCGGGGGACCCTCCTTGCTTTCAACTTCCATCTTCGGAA